>QKWP01000120.1:182167-216796 GCA_003550325.1 Gigaspora rosea
AAAAAAAAAAAAAAAAAAAAAAAAAAAAAAAAAAAAAAAAAAAAAAAAAAAAAAAAAAAAAAAAAAAAAAAAAAAAGTAAATAATATAATATAAAACAAAAAGAAAAATAATAATAATAATTGTAATAATAAAAACAAAAAAAAGATAGAATAATAATAAATAATGTGGTGGCTATTGGAAGGAAGTTTAATTACTGGGTATAGCTGTTGGATATTGAAAAATCCCAAAGTAGTTAGAAAAAATAGCCAAAGTTTTGAATTGAAATAAAAAATAAAACAATTCATGGATAATTGATACATATCTAATTTGAGGCCGGAATTGTGTATCAATTTTCTTGATCATTCTGATCTATAAAAGAAAAAATAAAACGTTTTATTAGATTAGGTAAAATAAAGATATATCAAATGGTCAATAATATGCTTTCGCGGTTTCAAAATAAAAAGTCAACTAAATTTTGAATAAAAGTAGAAATGTTTGAAGACATAGTTTCGTAAAATGAAAACAAAATAAATGATAGCTTACTTATTTCAGAATAAATATGTTAGTTATTACATTTTAACTCTGAACTTTGATATTACAATTACTACGATTAGATTAGTTCAAGTGCAATAGAACTAGCACGCAAATATTCTCAGTTGTACAGACCTAGTGCACCACAAATTGAAGGTCCAAAAAAATCTGTTCAAAAAATGGATGAAATTAAAGAAGAGCAATTTTTAGAGTTCTTTCAAGATAAGAATAATGTTGCGCAAAGTTCTTACAAAGTTGATCCCAAAACTGGAGTTCCCATTTTATATATGCAAGATCAAAAAGAAGCATTATGGACGAAATTCCATAAAACGTACCCGAATGGAATGGGGCGAACTTCTTTCATGACTCGATTAGCTAATTGTAGTTATATTCGATATCGCGAAGATTTGGGGGGACTATGAATTATTTGCAATGAATATGGATTTGAAGTATTCGAAGATTTATTAGCTCTTGTGCGACAAATATTTACAAACAAGGAGGTATTAGTAAGTTATATACAGTTAAATAAATCATAATATAATGAAATTTGGTCTATTTAGAACAAATAGTAAACGTACATATTGCATAATAGCATATGTTAACTAGCCATTTGTTCTAGATATAACTAAGTATCATAATATTGTATTAATAATTGCATAAACAAACTAAATAATAAACATAAAGGACCCAATAATATCACGAATTGAAAACTTACGTCGCCATCTCAAAAGAAATTTCGAACGTCACTTAAGAGTTGAATTAGATGGTAAACAACTACAAGATAATTGCATCGATCATTGTTTGCCATTTGCATTTGGAGAGTGCTCAAGCCCACATTATTCACGTTGTCAAGAGTGTCAGAACTATCTAATTTTTTTGACTTTATAAAGCAACAAAGTAATGATAAATATGGTTCTCAGTTATTAGAAATGCAAGGAAAATTGAAATATTTCCTCGCGCATCACGCTCGGAAATATTATCTAAATGAACAATATAAAGTATCAATGGTAAGTCTTGATTCAGAAGGTGCGATTATGATTGCGGATTACAAAATGAGAATTCTTCCAAAAACGGCACGGGAAACAAAACAAGAATTCTTTGGCAAGAGGGGTTGGACGTTGCATACGATTTTGGTAATAACTAAAGAGGATAGCGGCGTAAATTATTTGAATATTAGTGCTTATGATCATTGGTCCACAGATACGAAACAAGATGCTTGGTTCACAGCATCTTGTTTCGAAGCTGTGTTTAACAACATTGAAAAGAAACCAAAGTGGATAAAAATAATTTCAGATAACGGACCACACTATCATAATAGTGAATTAATGACGATTGTGGCTCATTGGTTTGATTGGTACAATGTTGAGGTTCGCGAATGGCTGTTTCTAGAGCCGGGTGAAGCAAAAACTATAATTGATTCACACCATGCCGCGGTAAGTTTTTATTTATTATAAAAAATAAATTTATAATAAACGGAAATACATACCTTTATTCTTTTTTTTATCACCTTTTTTTTTTTTATCTACTTTTTTTTCTTCCCACATTTTCAGATAGCACATGCTATCAACCGATATGTTCGTATTGGATATGACGTAGTAGAAGGATCTGATATCATGGCTACTACAAAGAATCTTGCAGGAACATATTTGGCAAACATTGAACCAAATCGACATCAAAAAACTAATGCAAGCGAAAATTTAGCAGAAAATCAAGGGAAAAAAAAACCACATGTAGAAACGATCACTGGAATATCTAAATATAATTTCTGGCAATGGCCAATTGAAGGTCCTTTGGCAGGGTATATTGTGGCACGTCCATTACCGCACTTTGGAACTTCAGCTGACTTTTCCCCTGCTATGATTACTAATTTGTGTAATGAAGAGCTTTCTCGTCCAGAGCCCAAAGTATCCACACACACTAAACCTCAATCGAAATGGACAATGGCTTTAACAAACCCTCAAGGTAAGAAAATATGATATACAACTTACATCAATGACACTCATACAAACTTTGCATACAGAAAACCAAAAGCGGGACACGGACGACATTGAGATGATAGGTAATAATAACATTTCCAGTCATAACTTGATTATCTAAATCTAAGATTGCATATGTATAAAAATAGATTGCATTGATACTGTAAGAGACAATGATACAGAAAAAGATAAGTACAATAATTGATAATATATATTGATAACACTTCCATAAAGCAATAAATATTGAAATAAGTATAAAACAAAGTACTTGCATGATTACGGAATCAGTAAACTTTTCTTGGAATAAAGAATGGGCATTACGTGAGAATGCAGTATATGGTAATCGAGGTGGAGGAAAACGAATAACAAATACTGTAAAAAAAATGCTTGAACAAATGTTCTTACTGGGAAATGTTCATGCGAAAGATCGGATGACAGCTAAAGAGATGCATGATAGATTGGTAGAATTTGTAAGTAATGGTGAATTAGATCAGGGTGAAGTACCGAAAGTCTCAACGATTCAAGGATGGATATCACGGTATAATAAAACATTTGTGGCACAAACAACAAAAACTGCACTAAACTCTAATTTAGAGTAGCACGTTGAAATAAAAGTAGACAGGTAATATGAAACTAGATTTTTTTTTTATTACTTACTGAATTCAATCCTTACTTTCGTATTTACCCACCCACCCGCCTAGCCACTTTTGTTTTCCGACTTTTGCTATGCAAAATACTAAATAGACACAAGTTTTTTATAAAACGTTTGTAAGAATTACTGAAAAAACTGAATACCGAGTAAGCTTGTCTCCTTGAAATTGTATTCTATATGAAATCGTTTGCAAGTTCAGGGTCCCAAATGCCATTTCACGTCAAATGAAACTTGTTAACAAAAAATCGCTGCGATCTAAATTTTTTTCTACGATATGATTTAGATTCTAATGTGTTAAATAAAGCGATAATATCTTTATATAGTTAGTCAAATTATCACGTTATCCTTGAAGCAAAAAAATTATTGGGCTTTATTTTGTATGACAATTGCGTCACATTTCATTAATAGAATGATCATCCTTCGGAAACGGATTATCAATTAAAAGTATTAAATTTTGTTAATTTTATTTTTTTTTTTAAGTTAAAGTCCGCCACTATGGGTGGAAGTCTTTTTATTCAAGTATGTGAACCTTGGCAACCTCTATGGGCTCCTGATATTTGTTACATGAATGAGAGTACAACTAGCCATATGTACAACTTTTGGTAATTTTGTTTTATTACTATTAAGAAAATTAATTTTATTATTAGAAAGTACTTATGCAACTTTTGGTATTATTTAAGTTTAGCCAAATCAGTTACTACAATTAAAAAATTACCAATTCATCAATATATTGAATTTTATAAATATTGTTTTCAAAGATTTAAAGAATTTAATAGTGATTTATATCTTTTGGAATATTTTTTAACTTTTGAAGTAAATATATTTTAAATAGGTTTATATAATTTGCACATGTGCATTATAACAGAACCCCAAAATATATATAGATAGGTTAGGTTTAGTTTGCTTATTTTGGGGTTTTTTATACAAATCTTTTCTATTTATAGTAATTTTTGTTTATTTTAAAAGATCTTTTTATTTTTAGTAATTTTATAATAAATCTGGTCTATTTAGTATATTTTGGGGACCTGTTGTAATGCATCTACCTAACAAACCAATCAGGTCATAGGATCAGATGTAATATAAAATTAAAACAAAATAGTGATATTTTAAAAAATCGCTTGTAACTTATAATTTTGCTTATGAAATTACTTTTTGTATTCTAATAAAAAAATTTTTTGCAAAATTTTACTATAAAATCTCTCTTCTTGCCCATACATTACTTCCATCTCATCCTAACCCTAACTAACAAAAAGAACAGATTGTTTGTTTTGATTTCATATTATACAGATCTTATAGAGTGCTTTATAGCACACTTGTGCTAAATTATAATTTTTTAAATATAAATTTTAAAAATTTATTTTAAAATATTAATTATTATATTTATTTTTATAATTTAGATCTCAGATTTAAAAAAAAAATTTTCTAGAATCATTTTAATAGTAGGCACAATATGGCAAATATTAAATATTAATTTCAATAGTTGTGATATTTTAGCAGTTTATCTTTGTTTATATAAAGAAAAAAAAATTCTTGAAGATTTTCCGTAACTTTATCCACCGATCACTTGTACCAACAAAAATGCTAACATTTCAGAAGAATAGTCTCAAAGAAACAGTAGAAAAACCAAGGAAACATGCAACCGGCAGCCGTTATTTAGAGATACTGTTAACTGAGTATCTGCTAACAGTCTTAGAGTTTGTCACTCACCACAAAACCGACACCTGTAGTTTAGAGGTAAAGTTCATAGACTACCTGCCGACAAGCTTAGAGTTTATCACTCATCACATATTGAGAAGTCTTTGGCGGCTCTCTGATGGATATTGGACTACACAGGAAGAACCACTGTCTCTACTACAGTTACAAGTGAATTTTTTGGTGTCGCTAGTTTGTCAAGAATTTTCAAAAAGTGGGCGATTTGGCGTACCCCCTCCAAAAGATCTGCAGTGTTTACTGCTCCCAAAAAGGAAAGGCACCTACCGTATTGGATACAATTGTCATAGACGTGCGAGACTTAAGGAGAAACCACTGGGAGAAGATTCTAGAAGCTCTATATCAAGCAGTCCGGACTATATGACTGCTTTTCGTTTAACATACCGTGACCTGGGCCGGTTAGTTGGAACAGGGTTATTGATGTTAACAATTTTTATTTTAAAGTCTGACGGGTTATTATAATAATAACTCTGTTTAGCTAACAATTAGGCCTCGGGTAAAGATTGTTGGTAGCGGAAGGCCATCATGAAGCCTGAGTCATCTTTTTCTCATAAAGTTGTAATATATTATTTTAACTTCTCTTCTGCATGTAATAATTATCAACTTAATAAAAGAAAAGAGCAAGGTCTTGGTTATAAAACGTTAAAAAAAAAAGAAAAAAAATTCTTATAACAAATCATATGCTCAAGGACATAATATACCATTATTATAGTGAAATTTTTTAAAACCTGAAACAACTTATTTACAAGATATTGTATTAAAAATTTTAGCTACCTAATAGTGCATTTTGCAAAAGAAATTTTTTTTACTTATTTGGTTAATTGAAAACAAACATATTAATATTAATATTGAAAAATTAAAAACTATAGCAAAGTTAAGTACTTTTTATAATTTTAATGCTAAAAGAATTTTCATATTTTGTTAATAAGATGACAAAAAAAGAATTATTAGAAATATTAAAGCAAACAAATATTAAAACATTTGAAAAAACTTTAAAAAAAGAAGGATTTGATAAAGAAAATTATTACTTACTGATGATTTAGAATCAACTTCAAGTTCAGATTCTTCATCTGAAAGTAATATAAAAACTATAAAAACTTAAGATTAAATTTTATTTTTAGAAAATGGTTTAGATTTAGATGATCAAATTTTTATTGATGATTTAGAAAAATTTCTGATGATAATGATAGTGATAGTGATTATTTATCAGAAAATAATGAAACTACAGAAAATAATATTAAAATAAATCAAATTTTTGAGCAAGATTATAATTGGAACCCAGAAGATTTATTAATGGCTAATGATGATTAGTAAGTAAAATTTATTTAAATATGTATAATATTTCATAAAGATAGCAATTTAATATATTAATATAAATTTTAAAATATAGATACTATGATCTATTGATTAAACTATTCAGGATCCATATTTTTGTACAATCTATATAATCTATATTATTGTGATTTTATGCATTCTATTTAGTTAAACCTCTTGTATGTACATAAAGGTAATGAAAAATGGACATGTGGCTACCATCACTCTGTTCTAAGAATGGTATCATTTTAAATGTGCTATATGTTTGAATCAATTTGTTCTTTAATTGTATTATAAACGGAGTTTTTTTAAATATTTTGGAGATAATTTGCAACGTAAGTTATTTAGTTATTAAATAGTTTGAATTAAATATACATTTAGAAAAGAATAGCGATAGAGTTATATTATGTCAAAACAATTACGTTTAATGTAATGGAGTTTACTTAATAGGCCGCCTAATTATTGGTAAAAATTCAATATTATTTAAGAAAATTGGGAGAAATTTTTTATTTAGAAGTTGTTCATCACTAATGAATACTTTTAAAATAATTACATTGAATATAAAGAATATTTACAAACACACATTATGTAATGTCAAAATATGCCATAATAAATCATCACTTTCTTGCACGATTCGAATTTTATAGTAGTAATATGAGAAATGAAGTAATAAACCTAGATCTAGGATTTTTAAACGGTATAGTATGTACATTAAAAGTTTTTAAAACTGCTATAATAATATATACAGTATTACAGGACTTATTAAAGATCTGCTATAATTTTTCACCTCTTAGATAGCCTAAATTAAAGCAACAAAACTCCTATGATGTTCACTAAGTAAAGGACTACCAGGTCCATATCCTCTAGCACGTTTAAATTTAAAATCCGAATCCCCGAAATTAACTTCCAATTCACAAGATCCATCAGTGCCAATAGATGGATACCAAGTGTGTTGTAATACCCTGAATGCTACATCTAAGTCTTCTCCATTTTTCGTGAAAAATACAACACCATTTTTAGGTCTATAACCACATCCAATTGTATCACCTTTACCCCAGGTTGGACCGTATGTGACTCCTCCATCAGAATCGTTATGGAATTTTCGACCGTCATCGGAATGGTATGCAACAGAGTTTTCATGATATCCAGGAAGTCTAGAAATATTGAAATTTGAAATTTAGTATCTTCCTTAGTATATCATGTAATATTTATAAAAACGCATACCTGAAGTATGGATAAGGTGTTGTAGACAAACCAATTGCTATAGTGTTCACTTGATTCGACATTTTTTTTACAGTAACTTCAAAATAATGCATTATTTCTTCATGTTCTATATCCTTTCTCGGATTAAAAAATGGGTAATTCGTTTGTATCATAGATTCTTTTTTTATTTCAGTACTTTTAAAAAAGAATTCTACCCATCTTCCATTATTTGTAACTTCACTATGTCCACCTCTGACAAACATCCAAGCAGTATAACCTTTTGTACCTAAAATATTATTTTGTATTTCTTCGGTGCTTGGTAAATCATCAATGCGAGGATGTGTTCTAATATATTCCATAGCTTTTTTATAAGTATCAGTAGTAACATCCTTTTTTCTAGATTTAGCATCTTCTATCCAAGTTGATAACCTTCTTCGCCTCGGTCTAAATAAGGCAGGAACACATAGGTAGAGTGCTAGCATTAAAAGTATTACTACTATACCACCAAAAACTAACCACAATTTCATACATGACACATCACAATCGCCAATGACATTAGTTGTTGAGGTAGAAGTAGGATTAGATGTCTCATCGTAATAAAGGAATGAACCATGAGTTGAATCGCGTTGACCAATTCTTGCCATGTAAATTACGGTTGAATTCAAATGAATGATAATTCGAAGTGTAAAAAAAAAAAAACTTCCTTTTTCTTCTCATTTCTCGTTTTTCACACAACAATAAATAATAGTGGCTGAGTCGACCGGCAACTACTATTCTCTAACTTTGCCTCATTTAATAAAAAAAAAAAAGGAAAACCAGGACTCATAGAAAATATCAAATAATGATAAAACCTGGTTGTCCTCGATATTTAGCAAAATCAAGTTACCATAATAATACTAAACAAAAAAAAAACATCATGTGTTAACTTGTATAATTATTGTTATCCAACTTCAGATTAATAAAATGAAATTATTAAATATAATTTGCGAAATCGCGAATATTGTTTAGAGGCTTTGACACTGCCAACCAAATAATAAATAAATCGATAGAAGCGCAGTTACCAAGCGAGTTAAAATGTTTTTCACCTTTTCTTGTTTTGCCACCAAAGTAAATTATACCAAAGATTTCCTCGCTTGTTCATTTGATTCGAGTAATGTACTACATTCAAATAAATCCGTTCTTATGTAGGTAGCATTAAAAATTCTGCAAACTAAATTATGATTTTAGTAGATTATTTGCGAAGTAAGTGCTCTTTACTGTCGTGAAATCAAGGGTTTATGTTGAGATTTTTCTTTAGATATTTATTTATCAAAACTTGAAGTAAAGGATATTATTATATTGATATTTTGGATTAATAACCAAATATAGTTGAAAAGATATTTATTAGTAATAATAATATTCTGATCCATTGAAAACTTCGTTCCCGCTTATTCACATATGGATCAGTTAATCGCAATTTATTATTTTTAGTTATGTAAATTCCGTTACAACTTAATTTTTTAAAGACCTGAACCCAACTTTCGAGTCTACAAATATTACCGATATTTATGTGAAAGTCGAGGCCTAGAGTAATATATATAAACGTTCGAATCTATTATGTATATAATTACCAAATGTGTATATATCGGTATTAATCACTATAACGATAACGATAGTATATAAAATTATAAGTTATTTATGTACCGGTTTAGACTTGACTCCGATCTATAGATGCTCTGTATCCAGCTCCAATATCTGGATTAGTGATTTGAACCGAATAAATTTCAGGTAACTGGTTGAGTAAATGCTTAATCGGCTGACAAATTGTAAGTGACATCATAAATGAGCAAAGGTCCCGAAAAGTTCATAGTAGACAAAAATTTGAGTAAAGGCCCGAAAGTAAAACGTGAAGTAATCTTAATCGGTTGCAATAGGTTGACGCCAAATATTTCGGTTCGGTTAACCGATTAAGGAAAATTTTTTCGGTTCAATAACTCAAACCGGCATTGTGTAACAGACCTACACGACAGGGTGAAAACCCGCGCAGCTAAACCCGCTATGCCGCAGAATATCACAGAAATATTAAAATATCGCGAGGGTGAAATCCGCGTAACCTATAAAACACACTATAACGCGGATTTCACTCAAATCCTATGATCAAAGCGGGTTTTACTAGCTAGCTGCGCGGGTTCACCCTGACATATTATTACAGTATTAACCTTCCTTGAGCTATCACTATTATTTAAAGTATAAAATTTATTTCTCATGTATAGTTTCAAGGATAGATGCGAACTGTCTGTCGAGCAATGGCATTCACGTACATTTTTTTTTGTTTCCCAAGTTAGAAAGACCGATACTATACTCTTGGTAGACAAGTTACACTTTATATATACATACTCAAAATAATTCATATTGATATAACTTATGTATTAATAATTAGATCTCAATATGTTTAAAAATCAAATTTATTATAGTTATTGTATGGGTATGTAGCGAATAAGGCCACAGAATATTCATATACCCATACAATAAACTATATTATTGCATGGTGTCTGACGTACAATCCCGTGCAATTACAAATGTAATGTAAAAAGCACGGGTTGTTATATAAGACCCATACTTTATGAAGTACTAGATGAAATAAAGATTTATTATATTTCAAATAAATAAACAAATCTTTTACATTAATCATCATAAAATGTGAAAAGAATCCGTAAGTCCACTCCTTGTTTCTCTAACTCTTTCTTTAGTTCCAATTCTTGAGGTTGCCATTGTTTTGGTATAGCTCTTCTGCTAAGAAATAATCTTTTTAAACTTTTGATTCTAATAGCAAACTCGGATATGACAGAAATATATTGGTCAAAAACGTAGTTAAAACTTATTGGATAAATACTAATAGTATCTAAAGGAACCATACAAAGTTCAAAAAATTTACTAAATACATCTATCGAAGTTAAATTTCCATGATATTTAAGATGTTGAAGAGATTTAGGCAATTTCTCAGCCAATTCAGAAATACGTGAACAGGCAATAGCATCTATAATAACCAATGTATGCAAATTTTGTAAACCACTAATCCAGGTACCGAAAGATGGAATATGCATCGAACTTTCAATATAAATGATCATTTTTTTAATATTTGGGCAATGTTTATGAACTTTTCGAATTATTTCTGATGAGAAATTATCATAAAGAGTGATAGACCGTAAAGATTGGCCAGCTTTTTCGAAAAGTGCTAAGTCTACTTTAAAATACCAAGAATTGTGGCGTAAAATTAGTTTATTTAAGCGGAATAATGCTCTAGATATGATTTCGCTATGTTTAGGCTCTAATCCGGCACAATAAGATAGACTGAGAGTTTTCAGATTATGAAGGCTACCTATAATCTGAATTGAAGTCTTATTAAAATGAACGTGTGAAGCAAAAAAACAAGTTAGAGTTGTAGATTGAGTATCTCTCAAAGATGATAGAACTGTCAGGTTCGAACGAAACGACATTTGAGAGATATTAAAAGTCTCAAGTCCATTTTGTGTTTGAATGAGATTTACTAGTAAATCAGAGTATAAAGAGCCATTCCATAATATATGCTTAAGTCCTGTAGAAAGTAATGGAAGTCGTCGAAGTAATTCAATACTGTTCTTATATACTTTTTCTTTACATTCTCCTGAAAGTATGTTAAAATTAAAATCTTTCAAGTAATAAATCGCTCTTTTAGAATAAATATCCGGAATATCTCCTTCTGCTTGCTCTAACTTTAAATCGATACTTGTTATCCTGCGACACTTACGCATCAACATTCGCCAAATTACTGTCTTTACACTATTCATTAAATAATCCCAAGATTCAATTCTTTTATACCAGTAGGTTTCAATTTTATATCCTTCTTTACTTAACCATGATTTTACAGATTTGTTTATATCAGAAATTTTAATTGTTTCCAAGAACTTTCCATATTCAAATAAAGGAGGTGGATTATTAGCTGGAAGATTGATTTGAAATGGGATTAAAGTTTTTAATTCATCGTGATTGAGACATGAAAGATAAGTGCGAATGACTCGTGCATCTATGCGAGGTCTTCGCCATAGAATAGGTATGATGCATCTACACCAAAACCGATTTACAAAAAGATACTTGTAAAGAATAAATTTGGTACCATAATCATCGTTATCAAGAAAGGTTATTATTAAATATTGCACATCATTGGGAAGAAAAATAGTAGGCATCTTCATTTTCAAATTATATACAATTAAATTTACTTGCCAATTTTTTGTTATCGAATTTTTATCCCCTTTTTAAGAATTCTTTATGGTTTTTTAAATTTATAATACTATGTCCGCATGATCTTAAGAGTATTACACAAATTATGTCGGGCTATTATTATTTAGCATTCAAATTTAATTGACGGATCAGATATTCATCACGTGATGGAACATATATAGCAAGTTTTCTATGATTATCGTTATAGGCTGATTTTTCTTAAAGGGTGGCCTGATCATGTAATCATCAGGTGGGAAGTTTCTGCATCGCCTTTTTATACAATCAATTTTGTAATAACCAGATTTGGAAATGATTAAATATTACGGATAAAAGCTTCATTGATCACGTAATAGTTATGATTAAAAATAGGCGTACCGGAGAAAAGACTCAATAATAATACATCGAGTTTATGAAGTCCAAAAGAATTACTCTTGCTTTTCTTCGCGAGGAAACATTTCAAATGATCAATGCAATCGTGATGCACTTTTAAATACCAAAACGATACATATGGGCTGATTTTTTTCGAGATTGTACCCCCAAAAATTGGGTTGATTCTGGTCAAATTTGCAGATCATTTGGCCCTTGTCTACCCATGATATTTTCTGCATCAAATATCGACAATTAATGAATATCTTTTAAATGATTACGGTAGGTTAGGTTATTAACAGAGAACAAAACCTATTGTAAAATGACGGAGGTTTCCGTTTAATTGAAACATATCGATTTGCACAGTCTAATATAATTCCGGTCAAAATTGTCGGAATTATAACTTATAGGTTCATCGATATTTATAGACTGCAAATCCATTGATATGATGATATGACGTTGATTTTTCATCAGTCGGAACATTTACGTTACTTGAACCTCCGATTACCGCTGTTTTCATAATTCCTGAAAATTAGCCAAATGATTTGTCGGCTGACCCGGTTAAATTATTATTTCGGTATAATACACGTCACTCTGGTATCTAACGATATTATAGTAAAATCAGAGTGACGTATAATACTACAGAAGTAAAGTCTGCATCAACAACGTAACTATTTCATATAACTAGGCAAATGGGATCCAATCAGAATTTAGAATTTGCTAACAATCAGATCAAATGACTAATATTAAATATTATTAGTTTATGCATATCTCTGGGAAGTCCTACGTATTAGTTCGAAAAATTGAAAACACTTAGGTGTTAGCAGTTGATAATTTCATTAATTCATCCTGTTTTCTTTGATTTTGTCGATCATATTTTTTATAATATTAATTAAGTCTCGATTTTTTTTTTTTAAAAAAAAAAATCTCGAGTTGCTTAATCTAGTCGACAAATTCTTGGTCATATCCAACTTTTTTAATATTAGCTCCTATTTGTGTAATATATTTATGATAAAGGTTATAAAAGTTTTATTGTATCCAGAGCCAAATTAACTGGATCGACCAAAAAATCATTCGATTAAATTTTTTTATCAGGCGTCTTAGAATTATGAAAAATGCAGTAAAAAATATTCCGGTAAAAAAAAACACCCGGATGTTCGTGCACTGATTATTAATATCGATGTATTAACTACAACTCACTCTCGTTATGGTGAAGCCTTCAACTACCGTATAAACGCGAAATAACGCTCGTGGGCGGTATTTCGAAGATAAGTAAATAAACAAAAAGTGCACCGGAACTAGGTTTGGTACTAAGAGTAAACCTATTTTCGGGCCCTAACAAAAGTTGTTAGTCGATTCTTATTAGAGCTCAAAAATGGGTATAATTAGTACCAACCTAGCTCCCGAAATAACGCGCAGACCAATTAATTAACGCGTTTATACGATATAGCTTATATCGAGAGAATACTATATACTTCACTATATCGAGTTGAAGTTTAATAATTCTGGAATTCAAAATTCTTCAGTGAGTCGTATTGGTCGACCAAAAATTTATTGGTCAAACTGGTCTGGTCAAATTGGTAAATAAATTTAGTATACAAGATAAATACAAGTCACTCTCGTTATAGTGAACTCTCGATATAGTGAAGACTAATTAAAATCACGATATAGTGAAGTTAAGCTCAAAGCCAGTTTATATAAAATTCTCTCGATATAGTGAAATTACTAATAAAACTCTCGTTATAATGAATTTTTTAAAAATTTTTATTAATGGAACGGATCACTTCACTATAACAAGAGTGACTTGTATATACTATCCTCTGACCAATTTGACCAATACTAACTAAACTCTTTGACCAACTGGTCTGGTCAAGCTTGATCATTGACCGGTCTGTGCCAACCCTGATTATGCTAAAAAAAAAAAAAAAAATGAAGCTGCTCAGAATTAACTTTCGTATATGTGTGTATTTTTAGGATACCGTATTCTATCATAAGCACTGCTCCCTCAATCCTACAAAAAAACTTTTTCGCCAAATTTATTTTTGAATCTTTGATAATCTGGAATTTAAAAACATAGGGTTGAGGGAACAGTGCTTATTCATGATAGAATACACATGATTGATGGAGAGCAAATTAAGAAATATCAAATCATTTATTCTATCCAAGATTTCTTTTTTTGTGAACTGGGAGAAAGAAAGAAATTTAAAAAATATTGCTTAATGCATTTTACTAAAAACCACAAAGAAAAGAAAAATCAACTAAACTCTGCAAAGATTTGCTAGAAAACAGCAAATATTTAAATGTTTACAGACATTCTTTTTTTCGTAATATTCTATTTCTGCTTCCGCTAGAGCTGTTTCATGTCCGACGGTATATTTATAATTTATACGAAAGTCGGACTGTCCATGAATATACCGTATTAAAAGTAGTAAATTGATATAGTTAGTTACTGTATATTCCTAAGTCTTATTAGAGAAACCCGAGACGATGAATTTGGTGTTTCTTAATAATGAATTGGATGCCTTATACTGTTTTTATTTATCTTTGTATGAAAAGTGGATGCTTTATATTGTCCTTACCCTATACGTGACACTTTAATCCTCCAAACAATCAAAGAGAAATTTGAGTTGTTTAACATCGGTATTGCCACTTAGTTACATTGCATAACTTGCTCTTTTCATTTCTATTATTCTGGGTCTCTGGCTACTAACATCCCGATATTGGCACATCCTTTTAAAATGACTTATTTATGAAAAAACCACGTGATTATCGAAAAGCCAGCAAAAAAAAAAAAAAAAAAAAAAAAAAAAAAAAAAAAAAAAAAAAAAAAAAAAAAAAAATAAAAAGATAAAAATAAAATAAATAAAAAAAATAAACATATTAAAAATTAATAAGTAAATATATATATATAACAATCATTTTGGGGGTAGAAATTTAATCAAACGTTCTTAATAGTTTATTTTGAAACTAATAGTTTATATCATAAAATGCAAATTTTCTTTTTTTTTTTTTTTAAAAAAAAAAAAATATCCAAAACTTTGGTAAACTAGTTTTTAAAATAAATTTAAAGAATTAGATTGTATCTGGTATCTATATAAAGTCTAAATCACACAAGTAAATATAATAGACAAATGATGATAAATCAAACCCTAAAGAAAATGCCGAAAAAAATTATTCGTTCTATTGTAAATTATTTCTATGCAATTTTTAATGTTTTGTTTAATTGTTTTTTTCCATATAACACACCAATAATGCTCAGTATTGTTAAAATACAACCGAATAAAAGTTCACATATTTGATTGAATTGTGAAGAAACTAGAAATATTCTCATATTGTTCGAACCCCACCTAGATATATATACATACATTTTTGGAAAATTTTTGTAAATTTGTAATAAAATTAGTAATGAAACAAAAATAAAATAAAAAATATATACGGCTGAACTTTGTAGTAACATATAAGGGAGATGGGGTATGGTGATGAAGTGAAAATATCTTGCGATCCAGTGATTAGAATTAGATGATTTTTGCACCATTCGATTCGTCTCTTTGAGATGAATCGAATGGTGCAAAAATCATCTAATTCTAATCATTGGATCGCAATATATTTTTTATTTGACCACAATACCCCTTCTGCCCCACCTCCCTTATATGTATAACATAGAGAATTTGACCTCTATAATAACACACTTTTTTGTATTCAGAAGGTATAATAACAAATAACAAATAAATCAGACTGTACTTACTTGCTTTCAACCCAAGTAGCTTTAGTAGGATCTGTAACCATAGCATTTCCATTTCGATTATATTGTAGTCCTGCGCCATATGCATCATGGTATCTTGTGATTGTATTTGTACATTTACCCATAAAACAACGTTCATCATTCTAGAAATAATATACAGAAATTACATTACCAGACTGATCTTTTATTAATAAAGAAAAAAAAACGACATAATTACCTGACAATCTGTTGACGCCTTACAAGGAGCTCGTGAAGAATTAAGACTTAACAAATAATTGTATGCGAACGTCGGTAACCACCCAGGCATATCATATTGAAAAACTGATGAATAATGACCAATTCTTTCAACATCATTTTTTTTTACTGTTGCAAATAAAATTATTAGTTACTATATAAAAAAAAAAAAAAAAAAAAAAAAAAAAAAAAAAAAAAAAAAAAAAAAAAAAAAAAAAAATCCAAACTATTCTATATATTTTATTTGTAACAAGACTCACTTTTAAACAATGATTGATCGAAAGAACACGAATAATTATATACTAGACAATTTAATAATGTTCGAATTAATGTACAATTAACCGATATTGGAATATTAGAGTAATTGGGTCCTTGTGCCTGAAGCCAAACTGTTTGAGCTGTAACATTTGCAATTGAACAAATCGAATCAACCATAGAATCATCAGAAACATTGAAACCATCATCGTATTCACTATTATAATAACTAATAATATCAATTTTTTAAATTCATTGACAATTAGTAACAAAATTTAATCATTATAATTAATCAAAAAAAAAAAAACAAGATGAATTCAATTACTCTTTTAAATTGCTCTGAAAATCACCCAAAACCACTGCAGTCAAACTTCGATTTTTTTCCAAAAATGACATAGAACTTGATGGTGGCAACTTAAGATTAGTTCCATTTGCACTTGCTGCATATACAAATGCACTTCCATTGTTTATTGTCGCTGATATATTGTTCATCTTATTTATCAATTCAACATTCGATGTGCTGTTTGAATCCACATGAACGTAAAATCCTGTCGTACCCATACCAACTTGACTGAATTCAAATATCGACTCAATATTTGTAAAATTGATCCGTGTGAAATCAAGATTCTGTTTACATGGAAAACCACAACCATTTTTTTCATTTTTAAAAGGACAACCTTTTGCAGAACCTTTTACTTGGCAATTAAATTGAGTGATATCTGATACAAATCTTGAGGATCCAGCAAAACCCCACGCTTCACCATAAAACAAAGTATATAAAATATGTTTAGGAAGTCTGTTAATTTCAACTTGTGACTGCCAAATAATAAAAATTTAAGAGATAGGAATATTGAAGTATAAAATAGAAAATATGTAAGGTAAAAGAAATTTGCTCACTCGACTTATAGCATCGGCAACAGCTAATAAAGCGATGGTGCCCGAAACTCCATTATCCACACCTAAAGTCAACATATGGAATAATGAACGGCTGTCCATCGCGGCTGCAACAACGATAATAGGTTTATTGTCATCATTTGAAATGTTAACAGATGATGTAGAATATACAGACTGTCCACCCACAGGCTGGCAAAAATCTAAATTGAATAGATATAATAGTTATGAATTAGTAAATTTGTAATTTTCAAATAATATTAAATCAAACATACCACGTCTAAGGCAAGTACTGGCATCTATTGCAGACCACATCAAAGAACTAAGTTCTACAGCTCGTAATGGATAATTTTTAAACGAATTTTCCATGTTTTCTGCAGCACCCTAATAATTTATTACTGTTATATATAGTTACATAATTTATTTATCCCTTATACCGTCTCATCATAATCACAGGTCATTGCAGGGAATTTACCTGTGAAACGGTGTAAGAGATCAAAAAAAGAAAAGCAATTTAACAAACCTTCATGACTCGATTATAAGTACTTGTAGTGTGATCATCAAATGGGTAAAGAGCAAATATTGGAAAATCAAATCTTTCCTGAATTAATCCTAGCCCCTGAAAATATGAGGAAAAAAAATTTATCATAAATTCGCAAACAAACAAAATATATTAATATATTACATTAGGATTCCACTGATATTGATTTTCTTCGTCCCTATATAATCCATATTGACAGTTTGGACATGTCTCATCTGGTGAAAATGCAGTTGGTCTTGGAGCAAAATCTGATGTTCCATTTATTATTACAATGACTCCACCTAATTTATGTGATGATTCAAGATCTCGAAGATTTTGTCTTGATTTTAATTATATGGATAAAAAAAAATATATATTATTAATAATGTCAACTAATTCTATTTGGATAATAATTTTGAACGTAGTGAATATATATATTTTTAATTTTGAGTTCTTATCACACTACTAATTACCGATAACGAGTTATAAATTAGCCGAGTGAAACCCCTGAAAAACCAACCAGACTTCGGGGCTTAGCTTACCGAATTAATCATTGAAAAATATATATAATTGAGTCCGGGTAAATTATGAATTTAAAATCTCATAGATTTCCCTTGACGTCACTCATATCAAATAATATACTAAAAATTTTTGGATCATGTTCAAAAATAACTGCCCATTAAGAAATTATTTAAAAATAATAATGCAAAACCTACATTTTCATCAAATCATAAGGCATAACAATGGCAAATTTACCATTCAAGTCTTGTCCAATAAATTGTTTAATATCATCAGACGTGTTTATTGGATATAATATTCCGGTTACTGGTTGTAATGCTATATTAGCAACGTACGATTGTAAGTATAATATATTGAAAATAGTTCCAAATAAAATTAATATCTTTCAAAATCGAGCCAAATTGTAATTGAAATTAATCATTACATTGACATCCAATGGCTCCAGTAGAATTTAACAATCTAACACACGGATATGATGTTGTTGTTAAATCTTCATAAAATTTAATAATCCCTTGTGCTTTCACTAAATTCATAAGATTGGTTAGTAAGTAAAATCGTAAAGTTTCAAAACCTTTAAATGTTTTACATGCCTGAGTTTATTATAGGACCTTGAAAGGCTTCTAAAAAAAGGAATATTACTAAAATAATATTTAGTTCTCTTAAACGAAATCGTCTCATTGGAATTAACAAAATTACTATATATTCGAGAATTAAAAGCAACTTTTTATCGTTATTTCATTTATTTCATTAGACAAAAATGGTAAAACAGTAAATGTGATTGGCCAGATGCACGTTGATATATTTGTGAAATGTACTCTACGATTTTATTGGTGATTTATTTACAATATCAAGTACCAAATTTATTTAATTATTTAATAACGATTATTCGACAAATAAAATCTTTTTATATTTAAATTTGTCAAGCTGTATCAAATAGTTATTTTAAAAAAAATTGAATAAATCTTTTTTAAGGCCGGTTTTTTAATATTACATTGTGACGAAAAAATGGAAAAGCCTAAGCCTATTAATAGGGTATTCAAGAGTAAAAATATACCGTACGGGGGCGATTGTGTTTCATGCTTTACTTTTTATAGAACACATTCTAATGGAATTTGTGCTTATTTTTGATGTAAAAATCAATTAAACTTGATTTAACAGTTCTGCAATTAAATAAAAAAAGGCTAATTTCTCTTCCAATTTCTGATTCTGCCGATCAGAGGACAAGATCAAGTGACAAGATCAAGTGTATACACTCTACCCTCATTATAACGGACTTATAACGGAGTAATTTTCTAAAACAATTTAAATTTTATTATTACACAACATTATAACGGATATTCATTTACAGTATAATGGATATACAGTACATTCTACCCTCGTTATAACGGACCCTTCGGGATGAGATTTCATCCATTATATCCATTATAAATGAATACTCGTTATAAATATTGTGTAATATAATAATAAATTTTAAATTGTTTTAGAAAATTACTCCGTTATAATGAGGTATCCGTTATATCGAAGTCCGTTATAATGAGGGTAGAGTGTAATGACGAATTCTTCAGCCCGAAGGGTCCGTTATAACGAGGGTAGAGTGTAACTTAAAAATTAAACGTACGTACTAAGTTTTTTTTACTGTGCATATTAGCTTTAACAAAGATATTATATTTTAAAATAAGTTACCCTTTTGAAACGAAAAAATTAGGAGTAACTTATTTTTAGAATTTTGTTTTAAGTACAGTATATTAGAATAATAATTCCCCCATAATCTTGAATATAGTGATCGAAGGATTAATAATTATATATACAGTCAGAACTCCATAAATGCACGAACTAAAAAAACTCTCTAAATGCACGGCATGGTCTGGTTCCAACTCATAAGAGCTATTAATAATTTCTACTCTATAAATGCACACACTCTCTAAGTGCACTATTCCAAAATTGTCCTGACGGCAGTGCATTTATGGAATTCTGACTGTATATAATGCTCTAAACAACTTTATTTAAAAACAAATGGTCTATTTTGGTCCAGATCTGGTCTGGTCTATTACGGTTACCAGCTCTAAGACTTTGTTGGTTTTAGACTAGTATTGGAAATTTAAAAATAATAATAATTGGCCGGAGCGTAGCGACGGTCCATTAGTGTCTATGCAAAGTGATACAAAAATTACCTTCCTGATGTGCTTCAATTGTAAAAATCTTGACAAATTTTACTTTTTTGATATACTTGCATATATATGATGTAAATCTTATTTTGGAAATTTTTTGCGCGTGTCTATATTTGTGCTTTAATGGCTTTAATGTTACCAACATATGCATATTAACGCGTTTGTGTAATATGATGAACATCATATGATGGGCTCCGGACATATAATGCTATGCATTAGCCTAGTAATATAATAATAATAATTAATAATAATACAAAATTACTATATACCACTACTGGTGATCATTGCTAGTGATTAACAATAAAGTGTAATGGAAGTTTTTTGCTAAAATAAAATTAAAATTTGATAATATTATGGTTAGGGTTAAGAACTGGGATCGGGCAGGGGTTATACCAAAATTTTATAGGAAATTTTTTTTTGTTAGAGCCTCAAAGGTGATTTTATAAACAAAATTTAAAGATACAAATATATACTGGTAATGTGATAAATAGCTAGTGATTTGAACTGGTTGGGCTATAATTAGTTAATATCTAGGGTAAATAGTCTGGCAGGGTGTTTTAAAAAAGAAATATATATATATATATACAGTAGTTAATATAGCTATTGTATTTATCAAAATTTAGAAAAACTAATAGACATTTACTTTCTCTCCAACAATCACTTGTACCAACAAATTTTCAAAACTCTCCAGAACAATTTTAATAATACATGGTAAAAGTTAAAAGCAGGGAACTTTAAAATAAGACAGCACTTGTCGTTTAGAAGTAAAGTTCATAAACTACCTGCAGACAAGCCCAGAGTTTATTACTTACTGTGGAAAAAGGACAGTACTTGTCATTTAGAAATAAAGTTCATAGACTACTAGTTAACAAGTTTAGAGCTTATCACTTACCGGAAAGAAAGTACCTGCTCTACTCGAAGGAGTACTACTCGTGGATGATTAAAATAATGCTAGAAAAATCTATACTCTCTATACCATGCAAGTAAAATTTTTGATGTCGATGGTTTTTTACGAAATCTTTAACAAAAGTAGACTTTTTGGCATACCTTTCCAAAAGATCAGCAGTGCTTACTCTATCCAAATTAGGAAAACATCAACTATTTCGAAATCCAGGTTATGAGTAAAGCTGCACCATTTAGAATCTTGAGGGGTAGCTACCCTCAGCACAACAACTATAGTATATAGCACATTTTGCCATATAGATAAAATTGCTATATGCTATATAAATATTGTATACCGTATAAATATTGTATGCCATATAAATATTGTATAGCATATAAATATTTTATGCTGTATAAATATTGTATGCCGTACACCATATAAATATTGTACGCCATATAAAGATATGCCATATAAGTATTATATCCTGTATTATATCCTGTATAAATATTATCCTATATAAAAATATATATACTATAGAATTATAGATGTTAATTTAACTAATTTTGAATTCTACTTTAATATATATTCTACTACAAGCAATATTTTAACATTCCTTCGTACGTATATAGAACCTTTATCATAGCATCACCAAGACTTCCAATATTTTCAAATAAAGTTTCATTGCTACTTATTGTGTTATTAAATGCGTTTGTAAATGCGCCTGCCGTATTTCTTAAACCGATTATTATTCCCGTAATAGCGAATGCAAACAGCACTGCAATCTTGAAGATTGTAAGTGCCTAATTTATTTGACGGGCAATTTATTGTTCAAGCAACTGTAAAATGTAATAATAAATAGTATAGCTATGAATATGAAACGAATTTTATTAAATAAAATAAAATTAATTGACTATTAAAAAAAAATTTGTAAATTATTTTGTAAAGTTCAATATTTAAATATAGTATTCACTTACAAAAAATCTGCGCTAGTAAGCCATCCACCCAGATTTAAATACTCTGTTTGATTTGTATCCCCTTGGATGAGATGCAAAAAATACTGGGCGCAAATATATATATCGCCAACAATTGCTGCCAGACGAATTATTCTTTATGATTTATTAATTTACAGTATATATTAATGTTTAAATAACTTTGACATGCATTTATGTTTGTTTAAAAATGTATAGTAATTTACGTTATCATTATCACACTAAAGGTGCGAGCAATGACTTTATGGCAATTGGAGAATGACTCTTCTAAGTACCAAAGCTCCCCGCCCCACGGGAAGCATATAGCCCAACTTTTCATTTAAATAAAAGATTAGAAACAATATTATGAACCTAAATTTCTTGATGCCTTATTACATCTTAATAGATTAAAATATATTTTACGTATTTTTTTAAAAGCAAACAATTACCAATTAGGCTTTTTCTTCTTCTGGCTTATTTGCTTTTGTACCCTGTGCAGGGATCATCTACGTATTGAGTTTGAAGGTTTTGAAGTTTAAAAATATCTCATATAACATGCATTAATGTGCATAATATAATTTTTAAGGAATCATATGCATGCATGACCCCTATCTCTACTTGTATACAATATTACTATAGCATATAACATTACTTATATCATATATAGCACACTATCCTGCTGCTATATACTATATAATAACTACCTTATGGCATACTACACTTCTCATAGCACACTATCTTGATACTATCTACTACATAGTAACTACTCTACAATATACTATACTTTTCATGTTATACTACTTAATGGCAATATGATTTTGAGATAGTACAACCCCTGCATCATAGCCGTAATATTGCAAATAGTCACTACCTTAATAAATGTTTGCAGCTTTAGTCACGAGTAAAAACAAAATAATACATGGGGTTCAAGAAACCACTAGTTAGATTTTTTGCTAGAACTTTCTAGCATTTTCTTTTTTTTCTTTTTTTTTGTATATTTGAACATATGTATGTCAGGATTTAGACTTTTTTTTTTGCTTTTATCATTTTGTTCTTTAAGCTTGGCTTATTGTATAGGTTCTGTAGTTATACCAGGACTCTGAAGAACTCTAATACAACTCAGATCTAAGTTTGTATAATTTTAGTAGTATTTTAGCCAAATAGAGCAAAATTTGAAAAACTACTATATAAAAATGCAACATTTGATGAATTTCTATGCAAAATTTTCTTTTTTAGAATTATTTGAGTTGTATCAGAGTTCTTCGGGGTCCTGTTATACACCTTTTATATATATATCCCTTTTTTTATTCTTTTTATACCTTTTTATACAGTTTTATATAATTTCATTTTTTTCGCAGTTCGGTAGTCACACTCTTGCCAGGATCTAAATGGAAGAAGTTTTAAGGAAAAAGCAGTTCTAACATGGTCAGATAGTGCCAACAGTGAATAAGAAAATTGGATGAGTAACTAAAGATTTTTTTGGGAGTTAAAATCTTGTTGCGGCAGATTATATCTAAGCACTACTAAGAAAAGCTAAATGGGTTTTTATAGTTAATAGAAAATTTGATAAAGCAATACACATGTTGTAAATGTATTATTTTAAGATTTTCTGAAAAAATAAAAACAGGACTACTTAAGGGTAGGGTGTATAAATTTCCAATTTCATATAAAATCGATTGTAGATCAACTTTGTATAACAAATTTATATAATATCATATAATTTACATATAAACATCATATGATCTGACAAATCAATTCTTTGTACAACCTACAAAAATCATATAGCGTCCTACAAAAATTTAATTATATGTAAAGTTAATTTTTTTTAAAGCACTGGATATTGCGAAACTTTATTATTATAAACAAACTATTTAATACTACCTATTATATAAATTTTATACAAATTGGTCAAAACCTTAAAAAAATTTATCAGAAGCATTTTTTTATTTACTATATAAAAATCTAATATACCACGTAGATCATATAAAAAATGATCTACGTTCACCCTACCCTTAAGTTTAAAAAAAAATAGATAAAAGAATAGAAATAAATTAACAAAATATTTTATATGCATTTTAAAAATACTTTTATTTATATATTTAGAGTCTATAAAACTTATACTGTATACTACTAAATAGTATTTTAGTAAAAAAAAACAAAAATTGTACAAATATCTTTATAAATAAATAATAGTAAGAGGCATGCTAATTATCACATAATTTTATCATGAATACATAATTAGAACTAGTAATTACATATATATATTATATTAATTAATCAGAATTAGATAAAGTGATTACACCATATATAGATAGGGGAGGTCCCTGAAGAACTCTAATACAACTCAGATCTGAGTTTGTATAATTTTAGCAGTATTTTAGCCAAATAGATGTATATAGAGATCTGATTCATTTAAAAAAAAGTATTTGAATATTCATTTGTTCAATATTTTTTTTATTCAAATATTTATTCAAAAATTTTGAAATTATTTAATGAATATTAACTGAATATTTATTGAATATTAAATATATTTCAATTATATATATATTCAATGAATATTCAATGAATACATTCAGTGAAATTTTAAATACAGTATTCGAATATTCATTCAGTAAAAAATTATATATTCGAATATTTGAATATTTAGTAAATATTCAGTAAATAGTATTCATTGAGTCAGACCT
Source organism: Gigaspora rosea (assembly GCA_003550325.1). Classification (NCBI taxonomy): domain Eukaryota; kingdom Fungi; phylum Glomeromycota; class Glomeromycetes; order Diversisporales; family Gigasporaceae; genus Gigaspora; species Gigaspora rosea. Next base: position 207,000 of record QKWP01000120.1, read on the forward strand.
CTAGATATATAAAATAGAGCAAAATTTGAAAATTTACTATATAAAAATACAATGTTTGATAAATTTCTATGCAAAATTTCCTTTTTTAGAGGATGTCTAAAGCGGAGTAGATTCTTATAATATATATTTAGCGAATTAACTTTAGGGTTAGAGTCATCATAGATTAAAGTTAGGTAGGTTTTTAGGTAGTTATATATAAGCAAAATTGCCTTCCCGACATTTTTAATTAATAGGTTTAGACTACCGTTTTTTGTATTTTTCATGTTTTTCGCTTTCTGCTTCACCAAAGATCATTAAATTTCTATAATTTGATTGGTCACATATCATGTGATTCTGCTCCGCTTTAGACGACCCTCTTTTTTTAGAATTATCTAAGTTGTATTAGAGTTCTTCAGGGTCCTGATAGAGGTAGCTACTAAGTCAAAAATAGCATATGATAAATGGCATGCCCTAAGGGTGGTAACATATATTATATAATATAATTTTACTATATTCCCTACCCTCTCCCTCCTATATAAAAGAAATTTGATTGGCTATTATGAACTTCTATATTTAACATAAGATTTTAGAGACTCCCTTCTCTCCTAAAATATTACATGATATCTGTTACTATTCTAACCAAAATAGTTAAAATACAGAAGTATGCTTATAATATTGCCAAAAAAGATTTATAAATTTAATAAGGGGGCATACCATTTATCACGTAATATTTTTTATCTAATAGCTACCCCAGTGTTATCACCGGACATAGTCCAAGGGCAGACCGGACATTTTTGAACATAGTCCGATGTCCGTGTCCGAATTATGTCTAACTAAATGGATTGTCACCGGACATCATCTGCACAATATTTGTTAGACACAGACATATTACAGACACAGACATTGTCGATGTCCAAATTTGTAATTGAAAAAAATTATTGTATGCTATAAAAACAACTCTCACCCGCATATCAGACCCCTATGAATTATACCTGGGTCTATAGTATAGGATAAATTTTTGGTAAAATGTAAAAGACCCAGGTATACAAATAGGAAAAAATATTAGAAAATCCAGGTATGATACTGTTATTTTATTTGATTTTGATTTGATTTGATTATTAATCAATTACAATTTTTTTATTAAATATTATACAAATACTTTTGTTACATCCATAACAGATAATTGTGACACTAAATATCACCTTTAGTAGATTTCAAATACTACAGAAATACTTTTTTTCACTATCGATACATGTACACCAATGACGAGAACTAGCTACTAGTAGCAATGGTTCTAAACAATAAAAGACTTCTTACTAAGCAACAGCGACATTTGATGAATCGCAACTCTGGTAAGGGAGCTTCCAGAAATTACGTAATTTTTGGGTGGATGGGTGGGATCGCCAAAATATCAGGTTATAATTCTGGTCAAAATTTTATAATTCTGGCCAAAAGTATAAAATTATAAAATTATTGATAACTTTTGTTCTATATGGCCAATTTAGATGATTTAACTACCAAAATGCTCGTCTCACTGAAACGATTCTAACAAGCCCAAAATCGCTAAGATCTAATTATAGGATCCCAAGATCGTTCAACTTTTGTATAATTTTAATAGTGATTTTTTAGGATCACTAAGTAAATTTCTTTAGCATTGAATAACTTTTGATCCACTAGTCCGTTTTGGATGATTTAACTACCAAAATGTTCGTCTCAGTGAGACAATTCTAAAAACCTAAAACACTAAATTCCAATCACAGGATTCAAAGATCGATAAAGATTTGTATTATTATTAACAAATAAATTTTTATCGATCTTTGGATCCTGTGATTGGAACTTAACGATTTTAGGCTTGTTAAAATCGTTTCACTGAGACGAACATTTTGGTAGTTAAACTATCCAAAACGGACCAGTGGATCAAAAGTTATTCAATGTTAAAGAAATTTACTTAGTGATTCTAAAAAATCACTATTAAATTACACAAAAGTTGAACGATCTTGGGATCCTGTAATTAGATTTTAATGATTTTGGGCTTGCCAGAATCGCCTCATCGAGATGAGCATTTTGGTAGTTAAATCATACAAAATGGACTAGTGAATCAAAGTTATTATCAATTCCAAAAATTGGACATATAAATAATTTTTAAAAAAATATAAAATTTGATTGGCAAATAGGGTATCAGGTGTGGGTGGGTGAGGTAAAATTTTGAAATTTATTAGTAACAAAAAATTACATAATTTCTGAAAGCTCCCTAACGGTACCAAACAATCTCACCAAGAACTGCAACTAAAGGCAATACGAGAAGAGCGAAACACATTTCGAACGAAATCAATAACTGAAAAGTAAACCTACAAGAATTAGTTCAAGGAAGGAAAAATCAAGCAACAAAAAGAATGAAAAAAATACTTCTCTTATAATACCGGACGACTTCAAAAAAACAGATTCTAGTTAGATCCCGATTTTGGTAAAACTAAACTACAAAAGAAAAGAAGAATTAGTTCTAACCAAAGAAATAAAAGTCAAACTAGTAAAATAAAAGAGGAATACTATCTTAAGTGCCAAACCACCTCATCAAGACTATGAACATAGAAAAGCGAATAAAGAACATTCCTAGTGAAATCTAACAACTGCAAATTTTAGATCTTGAGACTAAACCTATAAAAGAAGAGAGGAATTAGTTTTAGCCAAGAAAAAAAAAGCAAACAACGAAAAAAATGAATTACTAAATTCGTTTCCAATCTCCACCCAGTGTTTCAGTGAAGCCAAACTACAAAAAATCAATGTAATTACTTACCTAGTGTTAATTCAAATCTAACATTGCAAAAAAAAACTGAATAATACTGTAAAAGAAAAAATAAATAAAAATAAAGAATATAAAGTCAACCGAAAAAAAAATTAATAAAATTTTAAATAGAAATAAATAAAATACCATAAATACAGAAATAAAACTTCGAAAATAAAAAAAAAAATATTTGATCAAAATTAAATAAATCAAATATTTGATAATCGTGATCAAATCAATTTGAAATAATCAGACCCGTACCACTCCCATACCCATACAATAGTGTTACAAGCCAGCTGAAGCAGCTGCGGCTAGATCAGCTTAGCTGACTAAGCCAGCTGATACAATATGATCGGCTGGCTAATATGGCTTAAGATCATATGATTACTATAACATAATTTAGGCCAGAGTGTTTAATGCCGGGCTGTATTAAGTAATATTAAGTAATTACATGTAATTTTACAAAGTTTCAGAAAATTAAATTTCATCACAATATATATAAAGTAACAGAATTATAAAAATTTGGCCAGTATTATTGCATTATATTTGATTTGAATGTACTGTACAACCCGAATTGAATTACTAAAAATTTGATTTAAGAAACTAAATGTCGTGTATTCAAAATTATTTAACGAACCTTACTCAAAATTATACAAAGTTATGTAAAATTACTATAATCTGACATCCCTATATAAGGTTGCAAAAAAAAATTAAGTAAACCTCTGATAATTTCCAAATACAATCTTAGCCATTGATAGCTGTTTAGCCAATATTTTTATTGGCTGGTTAAGCCAACTATAGCCAGCTGATAAAAATCTTATGGCTTGTAACACTACCATACAAGAGGCCCAGGGTCTATTAATAGCATAAAATATAACAGACCCGGGTCATTTATATGGTAATAATATTTAGATCTCTTATGAATTTGAAATATTTCATATTCGTTTACAAAATAATTTGTTTTTCGTAAGGACTACTATGATAATTATGGGATCCATTTATTTGGCTACTTAAGCCATATAACTATATAACTGTCTGAAGTGTCCGACGGGCATGAATAGCTCTGTTCGGTCTGGTACCGGTCCAGTCTGGTCCAGCCTGAGTCGAGTCTGATCCGAATGACAACACTGGCCACCCCTATCCATGTATGGTATAATCTCCCTAACTCAATTCTGATTGGTTAATATAACGACTAATATTAAATAACTTTTGGTCTACCGGTCCGTTTTGGATGATTTTACTACCAAAATGTTCGTCTCAATGAGACGATTCTAACAAGCCCAAAATCATTAAAATCCAATCACAGGGTCATAAGATCACTAAGGGTTTGCATTATTTTTTATTTTTTATTTTTGCTTTGACAGTCTTGTCGGTGCTTTATTTTATATAATACTATTATAATACTTAATACAAATATTACAAATTTACTATACTACAAATAAAAAGCTCGGCATTATCCAGTTGCTTCATGAGTACCTAGATGCGACCCGTCGCACTGGCTTACAAATAAGCCAGGTTTCTGTGTCAGCTCTGTCAAGAATCAAACTATAGTGGCTTGAAACCACTTTTAATGTACTCCTTTATCGGCTTTGTTCAAAGAGCATTAACTTCTTATCTTCTTGCCGCTTTGGTATTTTCTTCATTAGTAATACTTTGCTTTGGACCACTTGTCGCTGCAGCCTTCTTTTTGTCCGAAGGACCAGACCTTTTCATACTTCTTGTAATTTCTGTTCTTTTTTCCCATTTAATGACCCTTATATATATTTCTCTCCAAATAGAGTCATAAAAGCTGTTCTGTATTGAAAAGAGAAAAATTTTAATGCAGATTTTAAGATTCCTTCGTTTGATTCCTCTGGTCTCCAATTCTTTGAAGATACATTCTGGAAGCAGTCCCTTGGCTAAATGTACTCTCAGGAACGCTTTCTTTCTATTACTGAGATTTAGTCCAAAAAGAATTTCCTTATAGACCAGACTTTTTTCTTCCGCTAAAATTTCCTTCCAAGCAACCTCTGAGGCCACTGTTTCAATATTCTGCCATGTTGCTCTTAGGCTCTTGCAAACCGCAAGGTGTTCAAGAGTTTCCAGCATGTTTTCACTACATAGCTTACAGCTGGTATTCTTGTATATTTCTGGTCTTTGTCTTCCTAACTCCTGCAATAATGGCAGCTCATTACACAGAAATTTCAACCAAAACGCTAAATGTTTGCCCCTTGTCATGGAGTTACATTTTACTCCTGATAGTTCCCTTAGGTGACCAAAATAACTGCTAATTAAATAGCTCCTTACTAACTTCTTCTCGCTCTAGACTTTTGTAAGTACCTGAGGCTTTCCATTCCGCGCCAATTTGGATATTTTGTATTCTTTTAATAAAAGATCTTATTCTCATTTCTACTACATAATTTTTCCAACTAAGACTGCATGTAACCAGTCATTCGTTTCGGTATGATATCTACTATTATACCCTGTCTGACTCCCTTCTTCGCAAGAAAGTTAGGGGGCATCCATAAATAACGTTATGTACCCCCTTATAGTAGCGCTTGACCCCTCCTCCTACTATATAAAAAAATTTTTCAAAATCCATATGTTTATATATAAAATTTTACAAAAACTTGAATATATTGTGGCACAGTAATCCGATTTGGATTATTTAGGTACCATTCAATTCGTCTTAGTGAGACGAATCCAATGATATCAAAATCATTTCATTTGGATCACTGGATCAATATTTATTCACAAACAACTATTGATTTTATAGTTATTTTATAAGAAAACATAATAACCAATAGTATTTGGCCAATAACTTTTGATTCAGTGATCCAAATGAAATGAAATTGGTACCATTCGACTCCTCTTACCAAGAAGAATCGAATGGTACCAAAATCATTAAATTTGAACTACTGGATCAGTTTTTAGACGATTTTTTCTAAAAAAATTGCGTTATATTTTTTGACCACCCCTACTTAAGATATTTTGTTAAACCCCCTCCCCTCCCTCTTGTATAACGTTATTTTTGGATGCCCCTTAGCCCTGTTATTCCAGAAATTGTTGTCATGACTTTGACTTTAATAAGCTCTAATTTAATCTGCTTTATTCGTATTAGGTCTTGGATCCTCATTTGTATATCATAGTTCTTAACTTTATACTATTTTGAAATCACATCTAGATATCTTTTCCCACCTCTTATACATTCAATTGTGACAGCACTATCTGTCTAAATTAAGACTATACTATTAGTAGGGACTGTTATCAAAACTAGCCAAATAGCTACCAATTCTGGCTTCGAAGATGAAGACCAGTTTTCCAATTTGGCGAAACTCTCCAAAATAGTCCACCACCTTTCTCTATCTGTTTGTACCAACCTGCACCCATAACTGAGATACCCTTCTCTTTAAATAGAGAACCATCCATATAAAAAATAAATTCACTCTTCCTTGATCTAGATTGAATCTAATCTGCTCATCTAATAGAACCCTTAGACCTGTTTCAAATCTCTGCTTATTCAATATTTCCAGTTCTCTTTGTTCTACTGGTTTTAACTGCACCAATTTTTCACCTGCTTTTGAGGCAAGTTCTTTTTTAGTTTCATCTCTTTTCTCTATAAAATCTTCAAACACAAGGATTATCTTTTTGTTTGATTTAAGTGTCGGTCTCGGGAGCTAGGTGACAATGTCTTTCTTACATACCTATTTCGTATACTTGAGCTTCTTGTTACCTTGTTTGTCTTGGTAGTTACATTTCAAAAATGACATTTTAACATTTTCTAAATTTATACTATGACCCTTATGCTCTATGAAAACTCTTTTCTCCCCTTTCTTAATAACTTTGTGCACTTCGCCTGAATTCTCCTTGTCTTGAAGCCATATCCACTCCTTGCGCCTATCATCATTAGAAATTAGGTTCTGATTCATGGTTAGCCTTGGACTTTCCTAATAAACTCTCTCTTTAATATTCTTGCTCCGTGGTTTTGAAGAACTTCCCCCTTACTATAGCAAACCATTTCGCTTTCCTTCTTTTTTTACTAGAACCACGTGCCAACATGAGTTGCTGCCATGATATTAGGCTCTTCCTGTCCTTGGTAATGAGTTGATTAAGATAAAAGATGTTGTGTTTTTTGAGTTCTTTCATTAGGGTTATTGCATCTGACCTTTTTAACAGAGCTCTAATTGTAACACCAGACCCTACTCATTATTGAAATAAAAGTTGAGCCTTAGCTCCTTTGCTTTAAGTAAGACCAAACATGACAATTTACTTTTTCACAATTTATACAGATCCTGTATAGTAGTATTATCTTCTATTTCCTTTGTTAGACTAGCATTGAGGTACTCCTGTTTAATTCTAATTCTTGCAAGACCAGACCGAGGGTCCTCCTGATTCACTTGTTTATATAATGCTACAATTTGCCTCACTGTCAGCTTGTAGTCAAGGCGTCGACAATTACTGAGGTCCTTGTGTGTAATAACAAAGTTACTCATGAACCTTTTAGCTCCAATTTTATGATTAACGAGCTTCAAAAAGGGCTGTTGTATTTTCTTCAGGTTCTCTGGTGATAATCTGGAGACCTGAGCATGTATGTTAGCTTCGGTAAAAGGAACATATTGTTAATGTAAACACATTGGCTGGGCATGATATACTTTTTCTAAAGGACCAATATTGCCTGTTGTACTATTTCTTTTGCTCTATTCGTAACTAGCTTTTTTTTTAAATTGTTTCCTAACTATACCCCTAATATTCTTATAAGGGATTGATTATCTTCGGGTCTAACCACATCCTTATTAACTTGGATGTACGTCTCCTCCTTGCTTAAATTAAAATTCCATACTAATAGCTTGAATTTACTTCCATTAATCTCAATATTGTTAATTTGGTAGAATTTTTCTGCAATATGTAGAATTTGGATCATTTTTTCTCTATTTAGCAATCCAAGAGGTGTCATCTACAAAAGCAATAACTGTTTGCCTATGTGTATACTTGTAGTATAAGTTTCTGGACAGATCTGTCAGCTTTTAAACCTCCACTATATAGCCCAGATTTTCTTCTTTTTGAACCCTCACCAAAAGAGGATCATAAAAGATGTGCCACGCTAGAGGGAAGATTATCTCACCTAAATCTATACCATTTTCAACTGTAATCACTTTAGAAGGACCCACACATGTTATTACTCTAAACTTCCTGCTTTAAAACAAATTTATAATAAAATGAATTGTTCTTTTTGGGACCTTGATTCTTTGAAGAGCTAACTCTAACATTTCAAGTGACACTGAATCAAATGCTTTTCGCATGTCCTGGAACAGGACCCAAATCTCCTTTGACTTCTCTTTGGCCTCTTCTAATATTGTGTTCATGAGCTATATTGGGTACTCTGTCAAAGATCCCGGGAGTGCTGCGTAATTTGCTCCCTTAAGGATAGATCTCTTGACCAAAATCGTTGAAAGCCTCTTTGTGATCACTTTAGTAACACACACACTTTCTGAAAGATTCTAATAGTGCTATTGGCCTAATATCGTTAAAGCAGTGCCCCAATCCTTATTCTTCAGAATGGTGTTCAATTGGGCCAGTTTTCATTTGGCTAGGATTTTGGCCTCCATTATACACCTGTTTGCAAAAATTCTAAAAATGTTCTGGACCCTGCTATCTGCATTTTTAATTAACGTATAACTAATTTTTAAGACCCCAGGAGCTAAGTTCACTTTAACTTCTTTCAGAGTATCTTGCTACTCTTCCTCGGATATGTTTAAATCCATGCTTGAGTACCAATATCTTTAATTGATTCGATTGGTTTATAAATCTTAGCCCATTCCTTGGTCATCTTATCCTTTCTAATTTCTCTCTTTTTGAACTAATTTAGAAAATGTTTGTTTGCTTTCTCCAATACATCACTCGCATTGTTTATTAATGCTATAGAGCCCTCTCTCTCAACTATAAGTCTATCTATTAAAATCTGATTGAAAGATTTGTCAAGAAGGCTCGATAGCATTTTTCCTTGCTCTCTAAGGATCCTCTCACATTTTTTGTCAGTGTTTAATCTGATTAATTCACATGTTGAGCTTTCTTTTTCTTTTAACTATCTACTCTTTAATAGTTTCCACTAGCCCTTGGTATCTGTAAACCAATCATCTAAAATTGCCTGCGAGGCCAAAGGTATATTTGTTTCATACTTGCCATTTATTGCACGCAAGGTTTGATTCACTTCTCTAAGGTCTTTGTTGTCATAATTTCTCTCTTTATTTAGAAATTTTCTCGCCTTTTTCAAAATTTTACTAATCTTGACAATATCCGAGCATATGTTTTCTTGTGCACTTGCATTTTTTTTCTATTCTGCAGATAATTGTAAATTTTCTTCTTTGGAATGTTCTTATTTGCTGCATAGATGATGCTGTTTTCTATTGCATCCCATGCTTCATCCAATGTACAATCCTTAGAATTTTCCTGAACGATTCCATTGATTAATCATTTAATACTTGGCTTATTGCACAAATACTAATAGAGGTCTTTTTTATAGTTCTGCCAGTTTTCTTGTATGGCCTTGTCGTATTTGTATATTGTTCTAGTAATCTTCTTTTTACGCACTTCTGTCATGCTAATCCTACCAAGTACAGTCTGACGATTTTCCAAATTAGGACAATGCAGATCACTCTTTTTATGGTATAGAAATGATGATCGGAAAATTCCAGACTCTCTAAGATAGCTTTTTTGTTATTGGTTAATTTTTATGTCTAGAATACTTTTACATATTACAGTATTACTGCATAAATTTTTTTAACCGTCGTTCGTAATTTACAGATCTTCGCAACGAACAACGAAACTTTAAGTATTTTGGGTATTTCAGAGATTCGCTTTACCCAGGTATACTTATTTAGTGAAAGTTTTTTAAGTTAAAAAAGTTCCTTAATTATAGAATTAACATACAGAAAACGTAGCTAACCGGTTGGAAAATCTTGAAGTAATTGTAATTTCATAATAATATTAAGTCAAAATAGATTAAAGATCATGAACATTCGAAGCTTGACTTAGACTTGAAGAAACATTCGGTAAGTAG
>QKWP01000120.1:221138-240414 GCA_003550325.1 Gigaspora rosea
ATTAAATGGGATTATTGAAAATAGACGTTTAAGACTGCTTATTCGTATATCGTTTAGTACGTTTAGTATTGAGTAATACAGTAATACGCAAATCCCAAGGCGTAAAAAAAATGAGCTGCAGCCAATCAAATTCATGGAAATCGCACGTGGATTATTCTAGATGTTCTAGAATGCGATATCCTAATTTGGAAAATCGTCAGACTGAAGTATCTCTTCAACCTGCATTTTTGCATCAATTAGTGTATGATTACTACAAGTGATATAGTACTGATATAGTCCATGCTATGAATTTCTGCTCTCAATAATGTGTTTGTCAGACCTTCTGAAAGCCAGATCTGATCGATTCTGGTTTTAGACCTACAATTGGACCAAGTATATGCCCTTGAAGAACCTCGATATATATATAGATAGATCAGGTTAATTATAGAGTTACTAAAAAAGGAAAGATTTGCAGAAAAAACTTTAAAAATAAGCAAAAAAATTACTATAAATAGAAAAGATCTGCATAAAAAATCTCAAAAATAAGCAAACTCATACCTGACCTATCTATGTATATTTCGGGGTTCTGCCCTTGATATTGGGTTCAACTGACAAAAAGTGTCCTTGAAACTTTGACTTAACAACTAGCTGCGTAGAGGTAATTTTTTTGCATAGGTTTTCTGTTGACCCCCATTTGTCTAGTGCCAAATCCAGAATGTGGTTGAAATCGCCCATTATAATAAACTGTGTTTTGGCGGTTCTCTTTATATACCTCTTGATGATCTCTTGTTGGACCCATTTGATTTTACAGTCAAACCTCTTTAAATGCATAGTGTCGGGACCATAGTAAAAATTTTTAAAAACATATATTTAAAGAGGTTATGCAATTAGAAAGGTAAAAATCTATAATTATTATATTAAGTTAGGCCGAAAAAAAGCTATGCATTTAGGGAGGTTTTACTTAGATATGCATTTAAAGAGGTTGCATTTAGGGAGGTCCAACTGTATCTTTATCATTAGGAGGTAAATACACCATAATAACGATTATTTCTAGTTGTCTAAAATAAAAAGCCTGCTTTGATCATAAATTCACTATATCTAATTACTTAACCTAAATGTTTTTTCCAATTCTCCCTTACGAAAAAACCAACTCCTGAACCCTTTTTCTTGTTTACATCACTACTTGCCCAAAACCTCTTGTAATTCTCCAAATTCCTTGTTAGAAAATAAGGGCTGTGATAGATATTACGTAATATCATAAGAGGGGAGGGGAGTAAGCCAAAGTTTTACATTACACATATAGATGGCGGTTAAATTCATTTTAATTTTTTTAATTTTAACAATAATTTCAACAAAAATTTCAACATTTTTAATATTTTTAATATTAATTATAAAACAACTATTGTATTTGATTAAGTTTAGTTTTAATTAATATTTTATATAATTTAAATTAATTTTTAATAGTAAAAAATTAATTTCACCAATTTCACCAATTTTAATATTAAATAATTTCAACAATTTCAACAAAAAATTTTCATTAAGTAATTTCACCGCCATCTATAATTACACATATATAATATATATAATTATATATATAATATAATATATTACTAATATATTATAATTTTAGCACTAATTAAGCTTATTTAAAAATATAATTATATACTAAAATGATGTATTTTTGAGTGCTAAGTAAGTTTATTTAGTCGCCAAAGGTATATTTCATTAGTAAAATTTTGCATAATGCCAAATTTTTATATTTTTATTAATTGATAATCCACCTGTCAACTGGAGAATGGTGAAATGTGGCACTCTTCCATTTGAAATTATTTTTCTTACTAAGTTAACGTTACATGTCCACTAATTGAAAGTTGTAGAGCTCGTTGAGACGCATCTAACAGTGGTTAAATCATCCAAATCGGCCCAGTGGATAGTGTCGCGGTCGGATCCATTACCCCAGGATTTCGTGGTGCCGATCGGGATCTATAAGGTGGCGTGATTGTGATTTGCATGATGCAGGAATTTAATTAAAAGTCTAATTGTTAGATAGTCTAATGTGTGTAACCCAGATAATTAAATATCCGGTTGATAATCTTGTATTTAAAGAAAAGTGATTGATTAATAAAAGAGAGCTTTTTATGCTCGTATTAGCTTGGAGCTTTAGTTCTTTGGACGAACTATAATACCTAAGTGATTTTCTAAGTGAATAAACTTATCTGCGCGAAGTATCCATTAGGTGGAGTACCTGAACGATACGCCAGTAGTCATATAGCCAAGCGAGTGAATCTTATTAGCAAAACCTCACAAGTACACGGTATATTGGAAATAGCCATGACACATGGACCTGGGTAGACAAAAGTCCTACTCGTGTCGAATTTGGTTGAAGTCGTGCTACGTGAAAAGACAAAAGCCGTATTTGCAGAAAGGCTTGTGGATTAAGTGCCTTGGTGGCAATTGTTTTGTTGAACATTGGTAAAAGTATTAGTGAAAGTTGATTAAGTAAGGACTGTTAGGAAAAATAAGAACATTACCTGGAATCGATATAACAAAAATGGCAGATGTGGAACGATTAGTATCTCTGGTAGGAATAATGGTTAGATTGGTTGCTGCTACGGTGAAGGAGTTGAGGCTGAAGCACTGCTGGAGCGGAAGAAGTATCAACGTCGTAGGTCACGATTGTGCTACGCATGTCGAAAGCCTGGACATTATGCACGTTTCTGTATGCAAGTATCTGAAAATAGAAAGGATATTGAATGTCGAAAAAATTGTAAGGCGAAGTAAAAATGAAGAGTGGAAATCAACCAACCTGGATGATGAAGATGTGAATATAAGATTTCTCAGGATTATGGGAGAGGACAATGATGATACCAAGAGGAATGTGAATGTTAGTTGAAGACGTAATGTAATTAATAAGGGAAATAAATTGAGGAGAAAAAGGGTGATAAACATTAGTATGAAAGATCGGAATGTGAAAGAAAAAGGCAAAATTGAGGACAAACCTGAAAGATCCGGTGGTAGGAGAATATCGAAACGTTATCGAAAGTCAGCAAAAATAGAAAGTCCCACACGAACATGTGGTGTCAGTCATGAAAATACTGATGGGACATATAGTTTCGGTAACTTTTATCAAAATGGAATTGTGGTAGGAAAGGATGAAAACGAAACGTTCGTGTATTGTCAAAAATCGACTGATCTTGATAGCGAAAGTGAAACACATAATCTTGTAACGTCGACGAAGGAGAATATCGATGGTGATTCAAGGTTATATGATGTGGATGGAACTTGTACCGTTGGACGTTGTGATGAAAAAGGGAATGCAGTCGATGATGAAAACGACGATCTTGATGAAGCTATTGGAAACAGAGCGATGATGAATAGCTCTGGTGGAATAAAGAAAGGATTTGAATGGAATTTGAAATGCACTGAGGTTGGAGATTGTAGTGCGGAGAATACCAATGAAATGTATAATATTGGATGTTATTATGAACGCAGAACTAAGATCTCGATATGGACGCTAAAAAGCAGAGAACAAGGTGTCGGATACACGTGATGCACGTGACTCACGTGATGATAGATCGAGATCGAAATTGATATTATCTAAGGATTGATCGGATTTGTAAACAAGCGATCGAATTATGACAGTCGGTATTACGAATACCGAAGTAAGGTATAATTAAGGGTAGGGTGAATGTAGATCATTTTTCATATGATCTACGTGGTATTTTAGAATTTTATATAGTAAATAAAAAAATGCTTCTGATAAATTTTTTTAAGGTCTTGACCAATTTGCATAAAATTTATATAATAGGTAGTTTTAAATAGTTTGTTTATAATAATGAAGTTGCGCAATATCCATTGCTTTAAAAAAAATCAACTTTATATATAATTAAATTTTTGTAGGACGCTATATAATTTTTGTAGGTTGTACAAAGAATTGATTGGTCAGATCATATGATGTTTACATGTAAATCATCTGATATCATATAAATTGGTTACATAAAGTTGATCTACAATCGATTTTATATAAAATTGGAAATTTGTACATCCTACCCTTAAGCAACAGTCGATAATTTGAATACCGAAATAAGTTCAACAATTATGGCAGTCAGTAATATGAATACTGAAGTATGATTATTAATGTAAGGTCGAACATTGAAATATTTTTATGTGTTTATTTATGTCTTTGTGTAATTTGAATTAGTATTAAGTTGGGAAAATGGTGTAATGCATAGTTTATGTTGGATAATTGGGAATTTGTGTTGAATAATTGGGTTTGATTTGCAAGGGTTGAAACTTCGGGGACGAAGTTCCAGGGGATTTAGCTCATGTTGTGGTCAGATCTATTACCCCAGGATTTCGTGGTGCCGATCGGGATCTATAAAGTGGCGTGATTGTGATTTGCATAATGCAGGAATTTAATTAAAAGTCTAATTGTTAGATAGTCTAATGCGTGTAACCCGGATAATTAAATATCCAGTTGATAATCTTGTATTTAAAGAAAAGTGATTGATTAATAAAAGAGAGCTTTTTATGCTCGTATTAGCTTGGAGCTTTAGTTCTTTGGACGAACTATAATACCTAAGTAATTTTCTAAGTGAATAAACTTATCTGCGCGAAGTATCCATTAGGTGGAGTACCTAAACGATACGCCAGTAGTTATATAGCCAAGCAAGTGAATCTTATTAGCAAAACCCTACAAGTACATGGTATATTGGAAATAGCCGTGACAATAGTGAGATATCGTCGAAAAACATTGGCCGACTATATAAAATCCCATGACGCAGATTACAACTCACTATTAGAGGTCTTACCTGTAGGGTGAGGGGCACGTGAAAATTTTTGGGCATGCCTAGGGGGGCATGCCTTAAACTAAAGGCATGCCCTTCAGGCATGCTCTTATAATTATATATAGCTATTCTTGTATAAGTGTACCCTCTATAAACACACTTTATTATAATTTATAGAACCACTTGATTATTTATATATACTAATTTATAAACAAATTTATTTCAATAACTGTTTCTTATTAACAACTTATTTTATAAACAAAATAATTATAGTCATTGGGATTTAGAATTAGAATTAAGATTAGTATAATTTATAAAGAAAAAGCTTTATATAAACTGTTTAAAAACTGAACTTATCTGCAAATTAATTATTTGTAAAATAATTATTAATGAAATAATATAGATCTTATTTATCAGTACAAAAAAACTTTAAATAATTTATTAAAGTCCAGATATAGATCTTTATAAATATATTTTTCTTTGATAAAATGCAATTATAGAGGGTTTACTATATTATTTTTAGAATAGTTAATATTATTAATCAATTAGAAAATATGTTTGCTTAATATATACTTTTTAAATATCAATGCCTTCTAGCTTAAAGGCATGCCTCTGGGCATGCACATGGGCATGCACAAGGGGGGGCATGCCCAAGAGCCCTGTGCCTCTCACTCTACTTACCAGGGTTGAAAATTACTGCCCCGGGCAGGTCAAGTACTGACCTGGGTTATGACCCGGGTCAACGGGTCAACTTCTTGTTTTTTTTTTGTCTTTGGAAACACACTTAATTTTTGTATTAACTAGAGTTATGACCCGGGTCAGAAAATAACGGCAGTCGCACTAAAACCAGGAACGTTATATTTTATAAGTACATCTTAAAATTAAAATTTTCTAAAATAGAATATATTTTTACATTATTTTGTTTTCTTTTAATGATAAATATAGGTCGTATAAGTACTATTTATACGCCAAATAGACGATTAAGCCCAAGCAATTTATTTTTTAATATTATAAAGAAAAAGCAAATAAGTCTGTTACTGGATATTTCGCATCCAATAATGGCAAATCTGGCTTTGAATTCAATGTGCTCACAAGCTGAGCCCTTTCGTGATATGGGTAACACACTAAATTCAAAGCCAGAAGCTTTTTAATTGTCAAGTAAAAACAATCATCCTGTGATTTTTGGATCTTTTGCCTGCCAAATAAAACAGTTATTGGTTGCTACGCATTCATTAACTATATAATATAATTAATATTGTAATAAATTAATTTTCGAAGAGGTTAAAACCTCATTGGACTAAACTATATTGTTGATTCTTTTGAAATAAAAATAAAATAATCGACACATAATAAATAAATGAATCTACTTCCATATTATTTCATCGACAAAAACGCTTGCTGAAAACTTAGTTCGTAGATAATGATTTTTACAGACAAGATTATTTTATAGACGAATAATCAATATATTGTATCAAGAATTTGTTTTATAAATTGTATCAACTTTAAATATAAACTTAACTCTAACAACTTATGACTAGAATTAATTTGCCCAAAATTAGTTTTTGATGAAATAACTTTTTATGAAACGGACTTGTTCGTGAATTAATCGATTGCAAAATAACCTTGTCTGAAATTAATTCTCTGCGAATTAAGTTTTCCATGAAGTAATTATTGGTGAGTTGATCGAAACCGAGTGAACCTGATACTATTAAATAAATATTTAATAAAATACTCAATAAAATCAATTAACGTATCTAAAATGATAAGCAGTTTATGTATTTTTCACATCATTTCTGAATTTATGTCGATTCTGAATTGTCATTTAGAATCGGTATCCATTTAACAAATTAAAAAAAAAAGCAAGCGAAAAAATTTAGAAATAATAATATTATTATTAAATATCTCATTAATATTCGAACTAACTAACTTGTTTGCATTAAAAATGAGAGAAAAAACAGTGTGATGCAGATATAGGGAATCACCTAAAAATTTAAATAAACTGTTAGAATGAAAATTGTGAACAAACTTTAAAGAAAAATTGCTAAATATTTATCATTAAATAAAGCAATAAATCATGTTAGTATTTTCAGATTGATGCAAATAGTGATACCTATCTGCATAAAATATGTTTTATTTGGAGAAATACTTAATAACAAAAAAATGCGTTCTATTTAATACGTTTTTATGAAAACAATATTTTTTAAATATTAAACTTTACCTATTCTGAATCTTGACCCATTTGACCCAATTTCTGACCCATGAACTGTATGGGTAATCTGACACGATAATAACTTTAGAAATAAAAAAATGCGTTCTATTTAAAACAATACGTTTATGCATAAATATCTTTTTTTTTATTTTGATATTGATTTGTAATTTAATAAATTTACCTATTCTAAATCTTGACCTGTTTGACCCGGGTCGAGCCAATTTCTGACCTGTAACTCGTCAGGTCACCCGACCTGGGTAATAACTCTAATCACTATAGGCGAAATGTGGCATTCTTCCATATAAAATTTTTTTTCTTACTAAGTTAACGATACATGTCCATTAATTGAAAGTTGTAGAGCTCATTAAGACACATCTAACGGTGGTTAAATCATCCAAATCGGCCTAGTGGATGGTGAGATATCGTCAAAAATTGATTGGTCGACTATATAAAATCTATGTTTGTTTATATAGAGATTTTTATGGGTGGCAATTATTTCACTGACAATCACTTCACAGACACCCCATTTCACTGACAAATTATTCATCGACAAGTTCATTTTACTGACAGTTCATTTTACCGAAGCTCAATTCACTGACAAAGTAATTCTGGTAATAGTCATTAGGATCAGGGTAGGGTTAGGGTGAGATTAGGGTTAAAGTTAGTGTGCTTTATAGAAAAAAACTTGTCGGTGAGATGAGCTTCGGTGAAATGTACTGTCGGTAATATGAGCTTGTCGGTGAATAATTTGTCGGTAAAATGGGGTGTCTGTGAAGTGATTGTCGGTGAAATAATACAGACCCGATTTTTATATAGTCGGCCAATTGTTTTTCACCGATATCTCACCATCCACTGGGCCGATTTGGATGATCTAACCACCGTTAGATGCATATCGACGAGCTTTACAACTTTTAATTGGTGGATATGTATCATTAACTTAGTAAGAAAAAGTTTTAGATGGAAGCACGCCATATTTCACCTATAGTGATTTTTATATGTAATCTGTCATGGGATTTTATATAGTTGGCCAATAATTTTTTGATGATATCTCGCTATCCACTAGGCTGATTTGGATGACCTAACTACATTAGATGCGTCTCGACGAGCTCTACAACTTTCAATTAGTAGACATGTATCATTAACTTAGTAAGAAAAAAAATTTTATATGGAAGAACGCTACATTTCGCCACTCTCCAAAATTTTTTTTAAATTGACCAATCAGAATCGTCTTACGTGGAGGGAGGAGGGTACCCTCATAGTAAATAGACATTACATAATATCTGTCACAGCCCTAACCTTCTTTAGCTGAAATATTTGTCTCAACGTGTCCTATAACTGCATAATCTTTTGTTTCTATCCATTTTCCAAGCATTTCTAACTTGTGTCCATTTGAATTTTTGATTATAACTTGCTACCCTAAATATAATTTCTTCTCCATTTTTAAATCGTTTCAGAAAGTTTTGCATTATTTTTTTTTATGTTAATAATCCTGCCTTTATTATATATCAGATGTGGTGATTTTACACCTATAGATATTTCTGTCTATAATTCTCTGATTTTAACAATAAAGACTCGTCCGGTTACCAAAGTACCTATTCGCAATTATTGCAACAACAATTTATCTCCCTAGAGGGCCTCCAACTTTCTGAAGGTTTCGTCTCCAGTTCACCGATTGGAAGTTGTTAACCTATCAAGATTACTAACTTTTTTCTAATCTACCCTACCTAGCCTCTAGGATAAGGAGTATTTACATCCATATCACAAAGAAAAACAAAGTATGCAAAAGAAAAAAAAGGAGACAAAAGAAAGGGGGAAAAAACCTACAACATTTAAACGTGAACCAAAACAAACAAAAAAGAAAAAAGGAAAAAATAGAGAAGACAAAAAAAAGAAAGTAAAATTGAAAAAGGATAAACTATTGTTTAAAAATTACATAATACTCTTAAATCTAGCTCTACTCTAAATTTAGTTCGTATTATATTTATCATTATCTTCGGGTAGAGTGTTAGCACTACAAGAATTTTCTAGAAAAAACCTCCAAAACCGAAACCGGAGCCAGTCCTCGGCCTACATGTGGCAGAACGTGATTTCTCATAACTTCGTTCCCAATTCAGAATTGTAAACAATGCCGATCTTTTGGAGGGGGTAAGCTGGATTTCCCACTTTTATATCGGCAAAAATATTCCCTAAAAAAAACCTGAGAAAAGTGAGAATATGGTAGTGGAGTTCGGTACATGTCCTTTAGATTTTCCAAGGAGTGTGGTAAAAAACTCATTTGCTGTTCTCCATTAAGCCTTATACAAATAACTTCGTTGACGAAAGACTTCTTTCTCCAAAATTTTATATACAAGGGCGCCACCTCCTGCCAGTTATCTTGTATACTAACGCTTTTGTTTTGTATGCCAAATATATATAGGAGTCCCCAAAGGCGATAGACCAGAAACCCTTGGTTAATCTGCATAAAAACCGTTATTTTGTATCGCTTCTTCATACGACTCCAGCAAATTTTTTTTTCGTATGTGTGAAAATCTGGTACAAGTAATCGTCGGGGAGAGTTGTCCCAATTACAGGTTTCTAAAATCGGAAGGTTTTGCATTATTAGATATATATATATTAAAATTTATATATATAATAATACAAACCTTTAACAATCTTGTAACCCTATGATTGGATTTTAATGATTTTGGATTTGTTAGAATCGTCTTATTGAGATGAACATTTTGGTAGTAAAATCATCCAAAACGGACCAGTAGAAAAAAGTTACTTAATATTAACACAGATCAAAATTATACACTCAGTATAATATCAGGTACCCGATATATATATGATATATATATGATATATGACCGATATATGTAGGATAGATTAATATACATACCCGATATGTGTAGAGTTTATGCAAAATATCGGACACATATCAGACATATATAGTTCACATATAGTATACATGCCATATACATGCCGTATATATATCGTATATATAAATTTTGTAATGCATCATGTACCTGATATGTACCCGATATAAAGCATTGAAGTGGGAAAAAATAAATTTGAATATTCATATATTTTTTACAATCACTTAATTATCACTTTGCTATAACAATAATATAAAGCAATTTAATAAAAATTTTATTTTTTTTATTTATTTATTATAAAACAAATCAGAATTTAATATACAATCCTATAGAAGTAACTAATGAAACACTAGTGATAATACAACACTAACAAAGGCAGAAACACCTAATGACCATGATAGCTAAAAAAAAAAGTTCAACAAATTAATGACAAAACACCAAAAGCAACTATAAAGCTACACAAAAACACCCAAGAAAACTAACAAAGTACTCAAGGTAAAATCTGCAAGATACCCCAAACCGCACCAAAGCAACACCAAAATTGGCTACAAGACACCTGAGGTAACCACAAACTCGAACAGAGATCACCACGAACTCAAACAGAGAGCACTATGAACTCAAACAGAAAACACTACGAACTCGAACAAAGAGCACCACAAACTCAAACAGAGAACACTACGAACTCGAACAGAGAGCACCCAAGAAAACTAACAGGATACCCAAACGAAATCTATGCCAAGAAACCCTGAAACACATACAAAATTGGTGACAAGACACCATATAGTCATACGAAACGCTCAAAAAAACTAATAGACCCCAAAGCAAAATCTTTGAAACACATCAAAGCAATGTTGAAATCGGTAATACCTGAGGCAATCAGAAGAACCTAAAAAGAGAAAAACTAAGTAGTATTTAGAAGTAGGGCACGTCAACAAAAATATGACGAAAAAGAAAAAACACCAATGGCGCCAGTGACAAATAATATACCAAAATGGTCGACACGATGAAGCACTGACTAACGACTTACTAAAAAGACGAAATCCCAAAACCATTGCTCCAAAATGGACGGCACCAATGACGAAGAAAGGTTGCTCCAAAATGGACGACGCCTAACGATGAAGCACTGACGAAGTACTGACGAAGTTATCTAAAAAGTGTAGTAACAGGAAATAAATAACAAAAATAAAATTAATTTAAATAACATAAATAATAAAAAACAAAAGAACTTAAAAATTAAATTAAATAAAAGGGTTATAAATAAAAAAAAAGGACGGAAAAAAATTATTAAAATAAGTTATGTTATAAATAAAAAAAGGTAAAAAAATCAAAATTAATCACGCAATGATCTAATCTAGATCTATCATAGAACCGAAAATAAAAAAAAATTTTTTAAAAAAATAAAAATAAAAAAAAATTAAAAATTTTAATAAAAATAATTAAAAATAATAATAAATAAAAATTATTTAAAAAAAATAAAAAAACTTTATAATAAAAAAAATTTAAAATAAATAAAATCTAATAAAATAAATACAAAAAAAAAAAATTAATAAAAAAAATTTAAAATAAAAAAAAGGATAATTATTTTGGTAGAGGAGTGCACCATGTGCAAGGTATGTATTGATCACAAGTAATCATGGGTAATTGACCAAAAAACAATTTGTTTATATTCTAGTTATACAGATCTACAAGATAAGTATAGATTTTTTATTTATTATTTTTTCTATCAGTTTACTCTTTTTAGAAAATATTGTAACTGTATTTCACTAGTACTATTGTTCATGCAGTTGCATATTGGAGCTGTCTTTTTTTGGTATCATCATTGTCATTTCTCTAGTACTATAGCTCTTTGAAGCTATTGTTTTACTTTTATCTAGTACAGAAAGACCTTTCTAAATGCACCTTCTATAAGTGCACTCTCTCTTTATATGCATGATCCTAAGCTTGGGACTTAGACTCTAAATGCACTCTCTATATTCTGCATATACAAGACTCATACAAGTTTGTGTTTGGTCCCAATATATATAAGTTATTCCTTTAATGCACTTCACATGATTTTGTAATATAAAATACTTGCTAATCATCAAGTAAATCTTGGTATACAGAAATAACATGATCTATATTACTATATATATTTATATAACTTATATTGATATATATATCATGCGTCAGATCGATTCTTGCGTCAAATTAGATCTGCCTAAATTAGATTAGAGTTAGGGTAAAATTATAGTAAATTTAGAAGTTAGTTTAGACCAGTTGTTACCGATCATTTAATGCTGGTCAACTGATAGTTATCTGACATGTATCAGATTTAATCTGACGCAAGTTTTAATCTAACACACAACATATATATTCATTATACTATATCTTATATCAATATATATTTATACTATTAAATAAAAAATAGTTTTACAATAGTGTAGCGATTTAGGGAAGTTGGTAAGTTGTCACCGCCAAGTGGCAGGTCTAGGGTTCAAATTCCACTGACGATGTGTTGAAAAAATAGACCTGTATTCTGGTAACTATTTCTGTCGATCAGTTGGGTACATTACCATCTCGAATGGAAGCTTTCGGGCGAAGTTGTATCTTGTGACACAGACAAATTCAAGGAACTAGGAATACAAAAACCTATTTGGCAAGACCCGAGTAAGGAGGTAGCAAAGGTCTTTGACGGTGCTACCAAAACTGGAATATTGGACCAGAGCTGAAAAACCAGACGTTGACCTCAGGAACAAGGTCTACCAACCTGGCCGCCAGATTCGGTACCAGAGAAAAGAACCTATATTATAGAAGTAGGTACTAGTGAGAGAAAAACCATAATAGCACCTAATGCCGAGTAGATCAACCCTCCCAGCCAACTGGATTGGAAGTCTGGGAAAACGGCGAAGGACTGGTAAGAAAGTGATGGTAGATACTAGGGTTAGAGTGAACCTTATAAGGCAGAAGTAGGTAATAGTAGCGGTTGTGGGTATCCTCTGACTGCAAGTTGTTTGCCTCAGTGAATACATAAGTTACCGAAGAGTAGGTAAATACCTGGTGGGACAGGTACTGCTCTACTAAGTTTTCTGTTAAGAATAAGCCGGATTGTATCTTCAGGTATAAGAAAGAGTCCTAAAGGATCTTATAAAAAGAAACCTGGGTGGCTGGACTGCACAGGTCAAAAACCAATATATCAGGTACCTATCGGGTACCATATTACTATAATTGAAAAATATATAAAATACTACATATCAGTGACCTATCATACATATCGTATAGTTTGGATATATCGGGTACCTGATGTGTATATGTAATAAAAATAATTTTTAAATCTATATATATTATAATTCTAAATCATTGTTTACAATGCATATATTCTATATATTCAAAAATTTTCCTTTACAATATAATAAATTAATTTTTACTACTTAAAATTTTTTTAATTTGAAATATATCGGGTGCCCGATAAATACAGTATTAACTAGTGATAGATAACAGATTGCATCTATAGCNCGGGACTGGGTTGGGCCAGGCCTGGGTTGGGTTGGGTCAGGCTGGGCTAAGCTCGGGCCGGGTTTGGGCTTATATTTCAAACCCGTGATGAATTGGGCCGGGCTTGGGCTGGGTTTATAATTCTACGGGTCGGGCTTGGGTTTAGATGAACCCGGCCCAACCCAGCCCATTGAGAACCCTATCCAGAATATTCAGAATCTCGAAGCAAGCTTTGAAGATTCATATTATTATGACAGAGAGGGAGCAACATAATGAATATATGATTTAGCCGTTATTTTAAGTCATGTGAGTAGAATAAAATAATATCTCTAATTAGTATATTTATCTGAGCAAAACTCAATGATTCTGAATATTTTAGTTCTAAATATTTGAGGCTTTGAATTATTAGAATCTGGCATTTTATGATCTTTAAGATCTTGAGCTGTTTGGGCCTTAGACAAATCCCAAAGTATTACAAGTAGTAATGTGTCCCAAATATGTGTAACTTTTGCCATAACTTGTCGTAATTACCTCTGTAATTTGTAATAATTATAATGAGTTACGGCATTGTGCTGTAACTTTATCATGTTACGACAAGTTACGGCAATTTGTCTGCACCTCTAATTACAAGTAAAAACTATCCATAATTCTAAGCTCTTAATCTTTAATCTCATAAAATTATACCTCAATTATTCTACGATTGTGATTTCTAATAGGTAATATTTATATATTTATAACTCTTAATGACGATATACCCATAATTTTATTGAATAGTTATTTTTTAATTGGTCAATACTAATTGCTATATATATGTTATTTTATATTTATTTTAGAGAGCTTATTTTTTCAGTAGAATTTTTATTGAAACCACCATAATATCAAAGAATTCTAAAAGTCTAAAATGATTTCAAATTCCAGTTAACGCTAAATCGAAAACTGCTTGTCTAGTTAAGAGTAATTATTAGATGATATCTCTATTGACTTTTCAGCCATTTTTTGATGATGTTGTGCTGAATAACGAGCAATCCAACCTTGGATGGTTTGTAATTTTGGAATTTCATCTTCATCTAATTCTCCTTCTTCAACCTTTCTTTTTAAACATTCTAGCATACTAGTGGCAGTAAATCTTTTACTTTTATCAATATCACCTTCTAAAAAATATTCTTCTAAAAGCTTCCATACTTTTTTAGATATACGTTTTCCAGTTCCTTTTTTACTATATTTTTGCTTGCTTTTTAGTGCCCATCCAAACTCTAATGGAAATTCATGAAAGAAATCCCTGTTAAAAGGTAAATTTACAATTCAATAAATATAAAAACTTTTTAAAACAATTTGCTTACCGTATTATATTTGGATTTTCTTGCTCATTAGAAACATCTTTAAACATATAATAGCCAAATTGTTAGATTTTTGTTATGAATATATGAGTACTACCAAGTATCGGTTTTTAAAAATATATAAACAATTTTATACTTTAAAAACTGATGCCCATTTTCTTTGGCAGCACTTATATATAATTGATCATTACAATAATATTAACATGACGCTTGTTTAGCCAAAGCAAATTACTGTAAACTGCATACAAGACCCGGATCTAATTCATTTACCAATTTTAAAACCTACCATGAGTCTGATAATTGGGGTTTATTCTATTTTATTAGTTTTTCCTATTTGTTACCCTGGGTCTCTTACATTTACCAAAGCTTTATTCCATGTTGTAGACCCGGGTATAGTACTTAGGGGGTCTAATATCTGGGGGTCTTGTATACAGCAGTTTACGGTACCAATTATTATGTATCGCATAATAGCAACAACCTGTTTTTGCTAAAATGAATCTATTATTGCATGATCCAATACAGACATTATCATGCAAGTTATTAATTGGCTATGATAATTTGAAATAATCATAATACGACAGGGTGAAACCTGAGTTACGAAATAGTGAAATCTGCTATGATCATCACATGAGAGTAAAATCTGCTTTTATATAATAAAAAACATATTAAAACGCGGATTTTACCCTAACCCGATCTACAAAGTGGATTTCACTATTTCGCAACTCAGGTTTCACCCTGTTCTATCATAATTATATTTCAAAAATAAAAAGCATAACTATGTTTTGCACGATAATATTTCTTATTTTTTATTTATTTTTTACCTTTTTGCTCTATTATTATTTTAGTAGCTATGGCAAGTTCTAATTCTCTAATTAACTCGTCTCTTTTTATAGTTTCATCAGCTTTTATATTTCATTTTGTTAATTCAAATAATAACTGTTCCTTTGTTAATCTTTTAGGATCAATATCTTGATTGAAAGTAAAATTGAAGTTGTTGAATAATATATTATATGATATGTGCTATTACTTTTTAATTAGTAGTAAATTAGATTTTTGTAATATTCTATTACCTGATATATTTGGCATAGCGATTGTCCATTTATTTTTAGGAATTGTATGAGTTGATACTATAGGTTGGGGAATTTCAATTTTTTTTTTTTTGCAAATTAGCTATTGAAAATTTTGTCCATTCTCCAATATTAGGAATCTCTTGAGCAAGAATATAGCCTCTCATTGATTCTTCAAGTGGCCAATTCCATTCAAATAAGTTTGAGTTGCCAGGCAGAGTATTTTTTTGTTTTTTTGGTTTGATCTAAAGTAAGTCAATTTAGTTTATATTGTATATAATAATTTTTGTATTATTTTTTACTTACTTGTTCAATTTGGTTCCAAATGCGCAACAGATGTTCCACAAATATCTTTAATTGCAGTTTCAATATCAGCTCCCTCCATTATATCTAAACCAAGACAAACTTGACGCTTAGTTGCATGGCTAATCTATTAAAGATTTAGATAAGTAGATTATATTTTATTTACCATTTTGCCAAATAAAAGTAGCTATAACATTACAAAAAAAAATTTCAAGCTAAAATAAAGAGAACATTTATATTTAGGTTTTGATTTTATTAATATTTATTATCAGATATTTGATTTCTGTATTAAAATATCATTTTTATCTGAAGGTTGCTTTTAGTAAGTAATATGTAGTAATTTTTTTATTACCTGAGAATGATGGCTATCAATGGTTGTTTTTGCTTCACCCGCTTCTAAAAATATCCATTTTTTTACACTAATTTGATACCATTCTAACCAATAACTTAAAATTATTATTAGGTCGGCATTATGATAATGTGGGCCATTATCTGAAATTACTGAGATCCATTTTGGTTTGTTTTCATGATTCAATTACTGCATGTAATGATGAGGCAGTAAACCAAGAATCTTGACATGCATCTAATGACCAATGATCATAAGCATGAACATCAAGCTCTCGAGATTTTGATTTTTTGGTATACATCAATCTGTATATAATGTCCAACCCTTTTTTCCAAAAAATTCTACCTTGGTTTCTCTGGAACTTTTTGAAAGTATTTTCATTTTGTAATCAACAATTAATATTGCACCATTTTCATCTAAATCTAGCAAATTTGCATTAACTTGAGTATTCAAATAGACTTTACGAGTTTGATGAGCAAGATAATATAATAAATGACTTTTATACTCATCAAGATCGTTATGCAAATTAATAGAAATTTCTTCTTCAAGATGTTTAAAAAAGGTAAACAATTTAGCACATTCTTGAGAAGCATGTGTATGTTGTTCTGTACAAACTCCAAACGCCCATAACAAACAAAAACTAATACAAGAATTATGGTTTGTTAATTCTTGATTATTAATGACTATATCTTTTTCATATTCTTTTTTTAGGTATCGCTATAACTTTTCTAAATCGTTAAGAAAGTGTTTCTAAAAAATAAGTGAACTTTTAATATTAAAAATCGATAATACTAAATTACACTATTAGTGTTCAACACCACATATATTTTTTGATAGTTTCGATAGTAAGATTTAGAGTTAGAGCAATTGGTGTTGAACATTATTGGCGTAATTTAGTAAAACTGTTATAGCTAAGTTACCTTTTTTATAATATTTATAATTTCACTTTCAATTAACTTTCTAATATCGTCAAATATCTCATATCCATAACGGCTACTTGTTGAACAAAGACCACCTAGATCTTCCCGATATATATATTCACTTCCTTGTAATTTTGTCATAAAGGTTGTACGGCGAATCCCATCAGGAAACTCAGTATGAAATTTTTCCCAAAGTGCTTGTTTTGTATCATGAAGGTATTTAATTGGTGTACTATTTTTATTTATTTTATATGAACTCATAATTACATGTGCTTTGTCATTGATAAAATTTTCAAATTCTTGCAATTTATTAGTAGGTAGCTTTTCACGTGTAAATGAAGGTTTTCTTATTGTAGAATTACCAGGTCCATATAGATGATAATGAGTACGTGCTTTTGATATTAAGTCATTCGATACCTAATAAAAAATTATTTAGTAATATAGATATAAAAGTTATATTTATGAATAATAAATACCGATAAGTTCTCTTGTAAGTCTTTATATTTAAAATCATTTGCTACAATTGATAATATTCTTTGTTTTCCGTTTTCTCTATTTTTATTAACTATTAGACTTTTATTAAAACAACTCCAAAATATATTAGAGGAATCAATTGGTTGAGTTATTATAAACCCGAGTTTATATAGCTGGTTTAATATTCTGTTCATTATCAGGATTTGGCAATCTAGTCCAAAATTTATACTGATAAATTATATAAGTTAGAATAAATTTATTTTTAAAAATAGATTTATTTTTACTATATTTTTTATTTACCTCTGAATTTTGTTTTGAACATGGTGTTATATTATAGCATCCCATACTATGAAGCATCATTCTCCATGCATTTAACTCACACTCATTAAATTGATATTTTATTGGATATAATTGTTCAAGACTACTATGCAATTCAATTATTTTGCCCTGTTCTTGCCATTCATTGAAAAAATTTTGCCAATTAATACTGCTAATAGTTCGTCGTTTAAGGTGATAACAAAAAATTTTTTCTATAAGTATTTTATTATTCCAATCATTTAATGAACATGATGAAATTTCCAAAAGTTGAAGCTTTTGTTGTGTTATATTATTTTCAATTCCAAATAATATTTGTTACGTAAATTTTGATATTTCAGTAATTTTTATTTCTAGTTCATTATAAATTTTTTCCCATACAAGATCTGGCATATAGTCATAATATACTTTTTTAATTTCAGCTTTTTGTATTATAGTTACTTTACATATATCTTCTTCAATTTCTTGAAGAAATAAGCAATATTGCTTTTCTAATTGAAACAAAAAACTAGATTTAAACCCTATACCAGCATATCCCAACAAATTATTGTTAGACTGTGCAAGCCCAAATACAAAAATTTGAACTAGTTTAAGATCAATAAAATATGGTTGGAATAAAACTCCTTCTAATAGTTTTTCATATATATCTGGTTTATTAAATCCCATTACTAAAGGACCAGAAAATCTTGTTTTAGTACAGAAGATTTGCTAATAAACTGTGGATATTGCATTAGTACTAGAACTACTTGGTTCAGTAGTATAAAAAAAATTACAGTTGCAAAGATATCCGGATTGTTCAGAATGTTCATTGTTACCTTTTACAACCGTTAAAAAAAAGTTGTACCTATTCAAAAGTGTCATAGTTCTCATATGCAAACGAATAGGAATCAAAGATTCTTTACAAGCTGTCCACCAATTATGCGAAAATGGTCCATAGTGCAAACTTGAGTCAATAATTCCTACTGAAATTAATGAAACCTCGTAGTTTTTATTTTTTGCCATTTAAAATGATACTCAGCAATAAGGCGGTAGAGATTCTGACACTTCTTAGTTTACTATTTAAACGTATATAATTATTAACCCTGATTATTATTATAAAATTTCTCTGATTGTTACATGAATCACGAATTAATACAAAAAAAAAATTGAAAAAAAGAAACGATAAAAAAAAATAAAAAATTTAAAAAAAATAAATCAGTAAAAAAATAAAAAA
>QKWP01000120.1:251416-291634 GCA_003550325.1 Gigaspora rosea
ATTTGGATGATTTAACTACCAAAATGATCCTCTCAAAGAGAGGATTCTAACAAGCCCAAAATCACAAAAATCTAATTACAGGATCATAAGATCGATATAGATTTGTGCATTATTACTATATATATAGTATTTATTAATTGATAATCTGTCAACTGGAGAACGGCGAAATGTGGCGTGCTTCCATCTAAAAGTTTTTTCTTACTAAGTTAACGATACATATCCACTAATTAAAAGTTGTAGAGCTCGTCGAGACGCATCTAACGGTGGTTAGATCATCCAAATCGGTCTAGTGAATGGCGAGTAATCGTCGAAAAACGATTGGCCGACTATATAAAAATCTGTGCCGGAAATTACATATGAAAATCACTGTAGGCGAAATGTGGCGTGCTTCCATCTAAACCTTTTTTTCTTGCTAAGTTAATGGTACATGCCCACTAATTGAAAGTTGTAGAGCTCGTCGAGACGCATCTAACGGTGGTTAGATCATCCAAATTGACCTAGTGGATGGTGAGATATTATCGAAAAACGATTGGCCGACTATATAAAATCTCTTGCCATACACTGGGTCGATTTGGATGATCTAACCACCATTAGATGCGTCTCGACGAGCTCTACAACTTTCAATTAGTGGGCATGTACCATTAACTTAGTAAGAAAAAAAGTTTTAGATGGAAGCACGCCACATTTCGCCTATAGTGATTTTTATATGTAATTTCTGTCACGGATTTTTATATAGTCGGCCAATCGTTTTTCGACAATAACTCGCCATCCACCAGGCCGATTTGGATGATCTAATCTTGTTAGATGCGTCTCGACAAGCTCTACAACTTTCAATTAGTGGACATGTATCATTAACTTAGTAAGAAAAAAACTTTTAGATGGAAGCATACCACATTTCGCCATTTTTCAGTTAACAGGCAGATTATAAATTAAATAAATACTATATATATAGTAATAATGCACAAATTAATATCGACCTTATGATCATGTGATTAGAGTCTTGTAATTTTGGGCTTGTTAGAATACTCTCTTTAAGAGAATCATTTTGGTAGTTAAATAATCCAAATTGAACCAGTGGATCAAAAGTTATTAATTAATAAAATTTTTATATATAATATATATTATATAAATAATATGTTGTATTAGCCAATCAGAATAAAGGATATATAGTAACCAGACTAGGCCAGAGACCCCCTCCCCCCTAAGAAATTAGCTGATTTCTGGCACCTCCCTAAGCAATTACCTAATTAAATTCGATGAAAATTTTGTTATTTGAATTATATTGATCTATAAAATTTAAATAAAAAATCTTCATCAAATTTGATCAAGTAGTTGCTAAGATATCCTTGATCAAAGTTTTGTCAAAAATTTAAAACGTATCTGTCATATGATACGTATTTTGAAATTCTCTAAAACTTTGATCAAAGATATCTCTGCAACTACCTGATCAAATTTGATGAAAATTTTTTTATTTAAATTCTATGGATCCATATAATTCAAATAAAAAAAATTTTATCAAATTTGATCAGGTGGTTGTAGAGATATCTTTGATCAAAGTTTTAGAGAATTTCAAAATGCGTATTACATGACAGATACGTTTTAAATTTTTGACAAAACTTTGATCAAGGATATCTTAGCAACCACCTGATCAAATTTGATGAAAATTTTTTATTTGAATTTTATGGATCCATAAAATTCAAATAAAAAAATTTTATCGAATTTGATCAGGTAGTTGCAGATCAAAACGCGTATTACATGACAGATTTGTTTTAAATTTTTGACAAAACTTTGATTAAGAATATCTCTGCAACCACCTGATCAAATTTGATGAAAATTTTTTTATTTGAATTCTATGGATTCATATAATTCAAATAAAAAATTTTTCATCGAATTTGATCAGGTGGTTGCGGAGATATTTTTGATTAAAGTTTTGTCAAAAATTTAAACCGTATTTGTTATATGACAGATATGGATTAAATTTTTGACAAAACTTTGATCAAAAATATCTCTGCAACCACCTAATCAAATTCGATGAAAATTTTTTTATTTGAATTATATGAATCCATAGAATTCAAATAAAAAATTTTCATCGAATTTGATTAGTGGTTGCAGAGATATCCTTGATCAAAAATTTCAACTAATGGTCGATTTTATGAAGATCATTAAGAAATGTATGAACGAACGAAGATATATAATATCACATGTAGTATAGCCATTTTATTAGCAGCAATTCCATTTTCAAAGATTTGTGCAACAGTACATGTAACTACGTCATTTTTTTTTTGAAGGGTATATATATCACTCTTACATGGTTAGCCCTTCTATTAGACCGTTTGTAAGATTTGTAGTGTTAGTTTTCTATTCTCTTATGTTATTATTATTTTATATTTTTGGGAGGGATATTGATTGTAACTTTAGCAATAACGGGTGGA
The DNA here is from genome assembly GCA_003550325.1 of Gigaspora rosea. NCBI lineage: Eukaryota > Fungi > Glomeromycota > Glomeromycetes > Diversisporales > Gigasporaceae > Gigaspora > Gigaspora rosea. The sequence goes on from QKWP01000120.1 coordinate 253,849, forward strand.
GAATGACGTGATATTATATATCTTTGTTCGTTCATACATTTTTTAATGATCTTCATAAAATCGACTATTAGTTGAAATGTATTTCACTCACTCTGATATATAATATCACGTGTAGGCTTTGGAGACTTGATTACTTGATGATGCATTTTTTGCTTGAGTTAATATTTTGGATGAGATTTTGTTACGCTCTAACATTTTCCTAATGCCTTTTTGATAGAATCTTTGATACACCAAGTAGTTGGACCAGTTTCCTAATGCTAATATCGTAGATACGTCTGCTCCTGCATCTTGAGCCAATAAAGCTGATATTGATCTTACATCCTTGGCCTTTGCGAAGGGATCTGCTTGTGTTAAAATACTCCTTAGCCAATGTGAAATAGTGTCCACTGTGGCTTGTCGGTGGGGTAAAGTGGTAGTAAAAAATAGATGTTCATGTTGATTCGCGGAGGTTCTCCATTCTTGGGTTCGTTCTAGAAGTTTTAGTACAGCCGAAGCTGGGCATAATTCTGTATCCTCGTAATAGTCAATAAAGATTTTCTTTGATACACTTTTGTTCCCACTATGTGAAATCGATATGTTTGCTTCTTTGGGGTTGATAACAGAAAATGAAATTCCATAACTTGTCTTTTGTAAGGTCCCTAGCTTAATTCTGTGTAGATCACTAGGTCTAGATGCTGATCCTAGCGCAATTAAGAATGCTGTTTTCCAGGATAAATCTAAGATTGACATGTCCTCATTAGAGCCGAGGCTGATTATAAAATCCAATATGAATATAATATCTATAGGATCATTAGGAGCAGAAGGAGGTGGATTTGATTTCCTTATGGCAATCATAAATTTTACTATGTCTGGGTGTCTTCCTATAGGATAACCGTCACTGTAGTTATGTATCTCACTTATTGCAGATCTATATGAAGCTATTGTGTTATATGCTTTCTGTTGGCTGCACATGTCATTTAAGAATTCTATAATATTTTTATAGGACACTGTATTGGATCCGTATTTGCCTTATTACACCAAATGTACCATTTGTTAATTGCAGATCCCAATGTGATGTTTGATGATTTGTTTGATATCTCTTCCATTCTCTTAATAACCTCCTCTGGAAAGCCCTTTGTTTGTAACTTTGACCTGATACCAGACAAGTGAATATTTGCCATTTGGAATTGCAAAGAGGGTTTGGCTGATTTGTTTGCAGTGGGTTCAGCACCTCGTGTATTGGAAGTAGTATAGGAAAGTTTATTAGGGTCTTCATTAGTAGAGGGAACCATGGGGCCATTGTCCATTCCGGTATTATTAAACAAAGGATCGCTTGGTCTATAATCATCTAGGACAGAACTTTTGAAATAAGAATCCAAAGAGGATTCGCCCATAAGCTTCCACTGCTCCAAACCTGTTTTAGTGCATTTGTAGCTAGTGCTCGTGAGTCTGGGAATCTCGAGTAGTAATCTGGCAGTTGTGCATTTGTTTGATTGGCAAATAAATCGATTGTAAATAGTCCTCATCTTGATACTAGTTTTTCGAATATCTTTGGGTTTAGTTGCCAATTCTGCTGTTTGAATTTGTGTCTTGATGCTAGATCTGCTTGTATTTAATTCTTCTAGTAGGTATTGTACTATTAGTCTGATTTTCCTTTCTAGGCAAAGGTTCCAGATATCTTCTGCTAGTAAGCTTAGATCTTGGAATGCAGTTCCACCTTGGTGGTTTAAATATGCAATGGCTGTGCGATTGTCTGCTTTTATTAAAATTGTTTGATCGTTGATGTCTCTGAAGGTTAGAAGAGCATAATGTATTGCTTTTAGTTCCAGCATGTTTATGTATAGCTTTTTCTGCATTTCTGTCCAGCAGACATGAATTAATTTTTGGTCTTTCATTGCACCCCAACCTGTCAATGATGCATCTGTGTATATTGTTGTAGTCAGTTCGGGAGGACCCCAAAGAACTCTAATACAACTTAGATCTGAGTTTGTATAATATCAGCCAAATAGGCGTATAAAATAGGCCAAAATTTAAAAATTTACTATATAAAAATGCAATCTTTGATGAATTTCTATGCAAAATTTCCTTTTTTAGTAATCTCTGAGTTATATTAGAGTCCTTCGGGGTTCTAGTTTAGATGGAATAATACTTGTTCCATTCCAGACTTCTAAATTGGAGATCTACCAGTTGAGTTGATTGATACTTTGTGATGACAAGGTCAGGTGGGAGTTCTATCCGTAATTTCTTAAGGCCGAATTTTTGTCTCTTAGTAATGAGTGTGTTTTTAGTTTGGCTGGAAAAACTGTGCCCATGGTGGCTGAGGGTTTTCCTATGACCATGGCTAATTCTTTTATGTATAGTGAACGTTTTTCCAAGATTTTGATACATTCCTTCTTTAGGTTGTTGACTTTTTGCTTTGAAAGACTTAGGCTCATTATCTTTGTATCGATTTTGAAGCCAAAAAATTCTACTTGTTGTGATAGTACTAGGTTGGATTTTGTTGTATTGACCCTGAACTCTAAGCTCTCTAAGAGTTGAAGCAACATTCTTGTTTGTTCTATCGACCCTGATTCTGAACAAGCTAGCAAAAGAATATCGTTTAGGTAAATTATGAGCCTTATTCCTTGGCTTCTTGCCCATGATAGGATTGGCTTCATTATCTTGGTGAAAATTCTGGGGCTGCATGTTAGTCTGAATAGGAGAGCAATAAATTGGTAATAATGATTGCCAATATCGAATGCAAAGTATCGTGATACTAAGAGTGATAAAGGCACGTAATAAAAAGCATCTTGGATGTTGATTGTGGTCATATAATTGTTTCTTTTTATTAGAGATTTGACTGTTTCTATAGTTTCCATTTTGAAGCGCATGGAACGTATGTAAGTATTTAGTTCCCTTAGGTCTATAATCAACCTTACTGATCCGTTCTTTTTGGGAATAGAGAATATTTTTGATCTAAAACAAGGAGTATGTGAGTCTAGTTCTTTTATAACCCATTTTTCTAAAAGCTTTTGTATTTCGTATAACAGATCTGAAGTAATTGTTTGGTGAGTATTTAGAGAAAGATATCTTAAAGGTAGGGTGTAATCCATTCCAGGTAATATCCTACTTTGATTATGTAGATATGCCATGATGGACCTGTCAGTTGTAACCATGCTGTAGGATGAGATATTAAACTCATTTCCACTGGTATTGTACCTTTCTTTAGTTTGATAACTTGTTTCTCTGGTTTTGTGATCGATTGTATGGCCAGTAATTGCCTTTTCGCACTCGGCCGAAATGGGAATTACTTTTAATGTAAGAGGGTTTACTACTACTACCTTTATAATTATATTATTTACGACTGTCTGCCGCTTTGTCAAAGAGCTTATTAGTAGAATTTTCTTTTTCAATAATTGATCCAAGCTCATCACCAAATACTTCGTCTTTATCTATTGGTGCACTGTGAACCGAAGAACTACAGGCGAAATAAACACCAAAATTGTCGACTCCAATGATGCAAGAAAAGTACCAGCCACTGGAAAAAACATTGACACCAACGATACAAGAAAAACTCCAACCACCGAGGAAAGAAACACTGACACCAATGACGCAAGAAAAAATACTAGCCACCGGAGAAAAAGCAGCAAAATGGATGACTGCAATGACACGAGAAAAGACACCAACTACTAGCAAAAGAAATAGCACTGAAATAGACGACATCAATGACATATGAAAAGCACCAACTACTGGTGAAAGAAAATCTATTATCTAAATAATCGTTAGTGTAATTTATAAGCAAAAAAAAACTGATCAAATAAACAGATCACTGATCTGCATTCTGGTTGGTCAGTAATATATAAGCAGATCGCAGGATGTGATCTATACATTTATTCCTAAAATAAGCTACTTTTCCATTTTTTGTGTAATTTTTGGCCCAAAAAAAGTAGCATATTTTCAGAAAAATACAGTATTTAGCATTTATAAAAATATATAATTATATATTTTTAGACAAGTTTATTAATTATTAAAGCCTGGACAAGCTTTAAACATTTGGATATTTTGGACATGAACAAGGTCAAAAAAGGCTTTGAATAACCAAAATATATAATAGGACTCCAGATAATTCTAAAAAAAATGGTATGCTTAAATAAACATTTTTTTGGGCCATGTGATTTTAAATTCTGGTTAAAACAAAAATTTAATTTTTGTTTTAACCAGAGTTTAAATCACATGGCCCAAAAAAATATCTAGTTTAAGCATACTATCTTTTTTAAAATTATCTAGGGTCCTCATATAATACTAACCTATACTAATAGTATCAGAGTGATAGACTTTTATTATTAAAATATATACAAATCCAAACTAAAACCTACTTAAATTTGTTTACAAATCTAGGTAAATTATAGTTATTCAAATCTAGATAAATGATTTATTATTACTCTAGTAAATTTAGATTGTAGATAAATTAAAATAAAAGTAGATAGTTATATATCTATCTGTCTTAGTATATCTATAGTCTGAGTTTTATTCTTATAAAAATTTGCAATAATTTGCTCTAGTTAAAAAACCCTATTGTGAACTTTTAATACAAATTAATAATAATAAAAATAAAGATAAAATATTACTTTTACTTATATACTTTTTTATAATTACTTTTTAAAATAAATTTTAAGCAACCAACTTGGTAATAATAAAAAACAATGATTATATTAATAATAATAATTAATAAAAATTCCTATTTGTACACTATATAAAACAGCTATATGGGTTCTAACAAAAATATTTTTTGTCAAATTTTAGCATAAACTATCAACCCAAAGCTAACCCTTACTCTAACTTTAAAAGAGAATTATTTTTTTGTCTTATAATTTATATATTATAGAATTTGTAATTCAATAAATTATACTCTTATATAAATATTATATTTAACCTAATAATTTTTTAATTAATATTAAATTAAAATTAATTTATTAGATAGCTACAAACATAGTTATTAATAAATATTACAAAATAAAAAAAAATAGATTAAAATAAAATTAGGGTTTTATTAACATTCTAAAATCTATTTATACAGTACTTATTATTATAAAACTTATCTTTAAATTTAACTCTATTTCTAAAAAAAAATATAAAACAATACCCAAAATATAGTATTTTTATTTTATTTTATACTCCAATTTCATTTTCCTTTGATTTGTTTTAATCTGTCACAATAAATACTATAAAATATATAATTACTTAGTACTATAGATTATAAAATAATTATATAAATTTAAAGTATAATTTATAACCAATATTAGGTTATACGAACTTAATAAATCGGTTCTCATATCATAAAATTTTTAAGACCAGGCAACCTGGCTTTTAATTTAATTTTCGGAAAATTTTATATATAAAAAACATATAAAAGTTTTCAAAAATGTCATCCGAATAGTAAATATACTTAAAATTTTTTTTGAAGTTTTGTAAAATTTGGCCCGGCCGGTTATGAAAACCGGTTGATTTTAAGTTTGTATATGGCCTTATGGATTCAATATTGTATTCTTTATTTTTTTTTAGTTTAATTAAAAACCTTATTTAAAACATAAAATATAATTCTAACTTTTTTAAAAAGATTTATAAAATTTTTAACTACTATAATATATTAAATTAAATTTAATTAAATATCTAAAAAAAAAAAAGGTTTAATATCTTTTTTAAAATAATAGTAATTGAAAGTTGATGAAAATATGTAAATCTAAATCATGATGTTGCTTCTATGATAGTATTTGTCAATTAAGTCGAGTTATTTAGCAGTGATTACGTCATCTGCTAAATAATTCGTTATATGGCAGCTTACGTAATCACTGCCAAACAAGCACAATCATCGTAAACATCGTCACAGTATCTACGCAGATATTAACTTGTTTACCTGACAGCGAATTTGTTTTGTCATTTCTGGGCCCTTCGGGGTCCAGAAGCTGACACAAATAATTCTCATTACTTTGCTGCTTCGCATTCAATATATATAGTTAGTATATTATTGTAACATATGATAATCAAGTCACTTGGTATTTGTTTTGAACAAATAAGATTTTTTTTATATATAATATATAGCCTGATTTTAAAACGTGTTTTAAACGCCGTCCCTAAAATATTCATTATTGCGTAACAGATCACGTGAAGAAATTTAAGATCCGATGTAAAATAAACAAAATCGCTTGTGACCCAAAATTCAGAGCGTGAGCATACATTTACATATCACACAACTTTGCGCGAGATGCTTGTATAGGTTTCTCATGAGATAAAAAAAATTGTATTTTAGCATATTACAAACTTACTAATATATCTGCCGATGCGAAATGATGTAAGAATGACGCGGAAGGCACATCTCTAACTTTTGACCAAGGAATTGGCCTCTGTGCTCAATGAAAAAGATTTTTTATACTATGTAAATACATTTAACTTTAATTTTAATTCAGCAGAATGCATTTTTATTAAAGCTTTGAATGTATGCTAAACGGATTTACGCGACTTGCTTAAGTATGTATAAGTGCTGACAGAAGTATTCACGAATTTTGATTAGTAAGATTTTTATATTATACTTTATAAAAAAGATTATCAATCAAATTAATTAAAAGACTGTTTGTGTCATATTTAAATATATTCATATAATATATATATATATAATATATATATATGTGTGTGTGAAAAATATATACACTATTGTATACCATATCCTTTAAGTAAAGCGTTGGAAAATCACGAATACTTTTTTTTTCAGACTGTAAGTACGTGCGTACGTACGGTACGTACATAAGCACGTACATATCTGATATGCACGTACATACGCACGTACCAATCTACCTATCTACTGCCATAGAAATATGTAGTGGTATGAAACCCGATCCATTTTTCATTATCAAAATTATGTTTTTAATGCAATAAAATATAAAATACTCTAACACAATTAATGTAACTATTCGTCACATCCAAACCAACGCTTTCTTTTCGTGAGGTTACAAGATACAAAAATGTGGAAGATTTAGGGATAGGAAACGCAATGCATTAATGGTATTGCTTTTTGTTTTTTTTTTTTTTTCACGTCTGAATACTCAATGAAATTTAAATTTAAAGGTCGGGATATCGTTATTGCGGCAGTTCCATATATGGCAAAGCGGCATTTGATGTACGTACGTACACTTATGTACCTAAAATTTATTATTCTTAAGATGTTGAGTACTCATTGAACTCTAAAATTCATATTTACACTTTAAAGTGATAAAGTCATACCCATATATTGTTATATGATCTTTCAAGCAAACTATCCCATATCGAGATAACAGGAAAGTTTTGGCAATAAAGTCAATGAAAATTATAGTAGTATTGTTGAAGAGGAGATTATGAGAGCGTTGGGTTTTATCAGTGAGATCGGAATATGGGATTTCCTAAAGTTTTGTGAAATGTAATGCAAAATCTGCATACTTACTATTGCTCTATTCAACAGTACAACTTAAAATTCATTGATGAATAGAGTCTATACGTATTTTAAAGATAATAACATAATTTTACATCAATCAAAGAAAAAAGACTTAATTAAACAGCTCCCGGATAGAAATAAAAAAAAAAAACATAAATTTAATAAATCATAAATCCCTCCATGACCAAAAAAAAAAAAAATTAACCTTAAAATGGATAGCCATAAAAAAAAAAAAGACTAACTTAAGTTGACCATATAAAAAAAAAAAAAAGCAAAAAATATAACTTATCCCTTGACTGTATGACTGTACTAATTAAACCTATACTGTTTGTATGAATATTATCGAGCGCTTAACTTATTATTATTATTATTATTTTTTTTTATTTTTTTATTTTTTCAATTAATTATATTTTCAATGCTATAGGAGTTGTACTTCTCCTTTCCGGACTCGTCTGATTCGTCATCACTTTTGTTATTTGTATCGATTTCACCGCCACTCGAATGTGCGGTATTTTTAAATTTTTCGGCTTCATTGCGTAATGGAATGTTAGCGCCTTGTTTTACGAAACATTTAGTGAGTTGAGAACATTCTATATAAAAATGAAAAAAACGGTAAATTTATTGAAAATTATTAAAAAAAATTATTAAATAGACAAATAGAGAAATTCTTACCAACAACACCTGGAAACAATTTATTACGAAAAACTTTAAATTTATCTGAATCGACTACTGCCAATTCTTTTATTTGACCAGAACCTGTATTCAGCAAACTTTGCCTGTAGATTGTTCAACAAACATTATTACCAATATTTATATATATATATATATTATGTATATTATGTTTTTTGTACCTACCATCCCAGATAAAACAATTGAAAGCGCAAAAAATAATCGTTCTCGGTTCTAATGCCCAAATTGGCATAAATAAACCATAACCCTTTGTTCCCATGTTCATCTGCGAATACATGACAAATTTCGCTTCTACAACCAATGAGGTTTAATATGTTTTCCTGGGGAAGCTGGGGATTGGAAGATCTTACCCATACCGTTGTGCAATTTTCAAACGAAAGATCATATAGGCTCGCGTGTAATTGAAAAAATTGCGAATCGACATTTCTTTTGTTTGTTTTTTTTTGGAAAAAAATTAATGAGATTAATTTAAAAGAGGCAAAAGAAATGAGAAATAATATAAAATAAATGAAGAATACATTTTAAAATGAAAGGTTGAAAATACATACTCAATGTTCACGGGACCTGAAGCGGTATCAATATTTAATTTTATGAAAATCGGAGGCGAAATTGAACGATAATCCTAAATATAGATTAATATACAAAAAAAATATACCGTTAATTTTCGTTAATTTTGTACATAATAAAACTAATATTTCTATTAAATAATTTAGATAATTCTATTATTAAATAAAAGCTACAAAAAATTAGCTTGACTTTAAACATTTAATTTAAAAATTTATTGTAAATTTAAAGGTATATTATATATATTAATTGTGTTAAAATTGAGATATCAATTACCTTATTACCATAACCGCAAGCTCGAGCTCTAATAGGCTGTTGAACGATCTCTAAATTGAATTTCCAATCGGCAGGTAGCCTTCAAAATTCAAGGTTATTCACAAGGTTATTTTTTAATATTAATAAATGCAGATACCATGGAATGTGCGGACAAAAAAATTGCGCGTACACTCCAATATCATATATCATAATTTACCCATTGGAAGAGCCAGTTTGCTTCGTATAAGTGGTCTGCATGTCAGAGAAAAATGACTTTTGTAGCTCACGACTGACTTCCACTGCTCTCGTCCCTTCACTTATCGAAGTTTCACTTCGTTGATTTTGAATTCTTGTGCTGGGTCGAGGATTTTGAGAAAAATCATCGCTCGACATAACAAAAAGAATTTCCAAACGATAGATACAAAGTCAGGGAATGATCTTTTGATATTAATAAAAATTTTAAAATAGTGTAGAAAAAGGTCATCCAAAGATTTTTCATACACGTAGAATCAAAAATTAGGTTCATCATTATTTAAAAAAGATAATTCACCTATTGATATAAGCTTGAAAAAATAAAAGAGTAGCAGCTTCTCCTTGAAAAGGAGTCACGCTTTCACTCACAGGAAAAAAAAGAAAAAAAAACTTTTTACTTTCTTATATATTGTTACGTGTACATTACTTTTTCATGTCCTCGTCACGCATGAATCCAGTGTTCAATGTAACATAAGTAACTTTTATGGAAGTGTCGTTACACGATCACAATTAAAATAATTCTAATATAAAAAAAAAATTTTTTTTTCTCTTATCAATATTCAATATCCGAAATTACACAAGCATTAGAATCAATAGCATTCTAAAAACATTTTAAAATCCCGGCCAATAGAACTTTCCGAAACTATAAATATATTTCCGGTTACTCATGTCAGAATTTTTCGGGGTAATTTTAGTTTATACATTTTATTTTGTCTAATTAATATATATTTTTTTTTGTACAATATATATCTGAAGATTAACATTAAAATTTGGAATTAATTCAGGTATTAAATGTTTTTCAAGTACTTACTATAGGTGCTAACTATAATGTTCGCGAGACAAAGTTACATAGTATAAATAAAAAAATTTCATTTAGAGAAGCAAACATTTTAAATTGAGCAAAACAAAGATTGCATTAAAATAACTAAATATAAAAAAAAAAAAAAACCTGAACTTAGAGGTTATGCTGTCTTATTTGTGATAATTCCTTTCATGCACCGAAAACTTAACCGAATTAACCGTTTTCTTTTGTGTCACATTTAGCTTTAATAATGATTAAAGGTATCTATTCAATTTATTTTGATACAGTATTAGAGCCACAATAAAAAATAGTACACCTAATTTATTTTAGAATTAAAATTATTAATAAAAAAAAATTTTTTTTTAATGGTTTTAAAATAGTATGTTGCTGAAATTCAAATACCCGATTATTTGATAGGCTTTAAAAAAAAAATAATAAAAAATAATAAAAAATAAAAAATAAATAAAAAAATTAAAAAATAAAATAAAATAATTTTTTTTTTTATTAATTGTCACATGTATTTATTCATATGTTTACCATTATTAATATTTATATTTTCACTTGAAACTACATCTATTTTTTGAAAGAAGAATTATAGTTTGACTATTATGCAAAAAGCTTTTGTAAAAGAGGTGAATGGGTCCAGGGACTCGGGAAAATGCAATAATAAAATGACTAATAACGGCCTTTGTTTTGTTTGCTTAATTGAGTTGCCCCTTAAAGTGACGTCAACTATGCAAAGAAATTTCTATAGTTTTTCAATAAGGGTAAAAAGTCTATCTGTGTAATACGTCTTATTGCCCTTATTGGTGCTATATCGAAAGCAGGTCAAGCTGACAAATGCATATATATATGTACTTTTATTATTATTATTATTTTTTTTTTATATATATAGTTTTATTTTATTTGTGCTTGTTTATTTCAGGGTGGCTGCCAGGAGCTACTTTAAACTTCAAAAGATCCAATTGTATAGATTTGTGTCACTTATGTGCAGAAACTGCCAAAGGGTTACGCCTAAAGATCTATTTGCGTGAAAAGCATGATTATTTATAATTTTTTCAAACTTTGGATTTTTTCGAACGATAATAGAGATCAAAAGATCGTAATTTTTACATCATTCGAAGCTTTGCGTTAGTAAAACGCGCGATTCTTTCCTGTAACAAATCATTCAGTATCGTTATGAATATGATCGACGTCAAATGACTTTCATTTTGCGTCATCACACTCTATACATTGTCGCATTTCTACATCATCATGCGTAAACGTCATAGATTATATGTCACGTGGTACTTTCATTATATATCAGTTATGCGAATTTGTGTGGTTATGGGCATTGATTCGAGATGAATCAAAATAGATTATGATTGGATAGCAAGCATTCTTTTAATAGCATTTAATATCTGATATCAGATATGTGACAAATTATAACCTCACCAAAGTCATATGATTATATATCAAAAAAGTATTATAGTTTAGGTTATCGATTAAAAGCTATTTTATAATGAAATTTTTTTACAGTATTTAAGCATTTGATAATATAATACTGTAGTATGAATCATAAAAAAAAAAATTTTTTTTAATAGCATTTAATATGACCAATTATGACCTGACCAATTATGACCTGACCAAAAGTCATATGATCAGATCGTATCAAAAAAGTGGGTTGACTTAGGTTAACGGCTAAATGTTTTTTATAATAATAGTATTTAAGCAAATATGTAGGTATATATTATATTTTTATATTGTTTTAATAAAATATATTTTATTTTAAAGTTTGATTATTATATTATTATATTTTTCAATAATCACTCTAAACAAGCGTTTATCTAGTCTCAAACTGGGATCCTGCATTAATAATATCTTGATTTTTTTTAATGTACATGCATATCAATTATTACCTAAAAGTTATTTGCGATTAGATTTCAATTATACAAAACCTTTTGAAGTTGTTATTGATGTCATATTTTGTTATATATGTATTTAATAGATCCAAAAATGAGTTATATATTTAGAAAAAAACAACCATCTTACAAAATGGTAACTTAATGTGCATGCATAGAACGGCGTCTAAAACCTAGATATCCATAGATCTGATTCTTTTAGAAGCTTTCTGATATTGATAAAGACAGTTCAAAGTCTTGACCCACAATCTCGAGTATTAAATCATTATGTATGATGTTCGGATATTAAATTATGATGTTTATTGTCGGAGATTGAATCATCTGATGTGATCATATGATTTAGGTATTGAATTTTTGAATCGTGATTGAATCGTGATTGAATCGTGATTGAATCGTGATTGAATCGTGATTGAATCGTGATTGAATCGTGATTGAATCGTGATGTGATTATGTGAGAAAAGGAAAGATTCCCTCACCTCAATAAACATCCAAATTTCGACACAACTTCTAATAGCATATTCTGTACATGGTAATTTTATTGAATGACCATGAAAAATCAAGACCCAGTTCGTGTCACCATAAAACTTTATTTGGAATCACGGACTTTCGCGTCCTAGGAAGAATTTTTTTTTTTATACAGATGAAACCAATATCGATACATATTTTTGCTTTATTAGAACATTGAACTTATTCTATTTTTAGATAATTTTCACCGTGTTCCCGTTACCTTTCCAACTGCATACCTTTTCAACTGCATATTTGCTATATTTGCTACGCCACAATAACAACAAATTTGATCCCGTGACTCTTAAACGTATAAATGACTACTTTAAGAATTATAATTGTACTGTATATTGTAATATATTATCATTATTATTAATCACCTTCCTTATAAATAACTCTTAAAAGTTCATTTAAATCATTTAAGGGGTTGTTCGCCTCTAAAGTGTAAAAAAATCGTGAAGGCAGAACTTTATTATGAATACAGAGGAATTGCGTAACCTCCTTTGGCTTCTAATAAATGTTATAGAAACAATTGGACCCGTTATAATTGTATTAGAATCATTCAAATCGGCCAAATTGATCGTGAGATATCGGTACTTCGCTTCTACACATATGATTTTTACTTATTCCGGGTAATTTATTATATATTTTGGGTAGTCATAAGACTTATAATGGCAATTATAATCACCGAGTTTCCGAGTTTTAATGTTTAATATATTAAAACTTTGTTCACAAAGAATAGTTTACAATATCTGTTTAAACTTGACTATATAAATGCTCGATTTAAATGATTTTTTGTTTTTATTGTTTTTATTATATATTTAGAATAGTTTTATTATAGATCGGATTAATCACAAAACTATAAACCGTCAAACCTAGTGATATATTGAAATCATTACAAAAAAATTAAATGTTAATTGAAAGAATACATAAATTAATTCATTTGCAAAAGGCTGCACAGAAATTTTTCGGGCATATTATTCTATATATCTATAAATACAAACATAAAAAAAAAGTTGCGTTAAACCGGTTTTTAGTATAACCAATATCTTTTTATTTTTATTTTCATAGTCCCTTTGACTATACAATAATAATATACAGTACTAGAGATAATAATAATTTACAGTATACCAGCTTGATTTAACTGTAAATATGTGATACGTGATATTATTAAAATTTTTTATATTAGAATCAAGTCTACGAGTATTAATGAACACATGCAATACATATATATATATATATATACATATACATATATATATATACATCATTTGAATATTATTTGAACATTATTTGATAATTATTTAATACACAGCGGACTAAAGTTACAATTCCCCATTAAAAATTAGAAAACTTAAATTATAAGCGGAATATCTTATAAACGATAACTTAAGAAGGACATATGGTTCAATTTCATTGTAAAAATAAGAAATAACAAAAAAAAGAAGACAAAATATAGTAAAGTGTTTAACAATCTATTAACAAAATGTATAAGCTCGAACAAAATTACTGAATCTTTAGTACTCATTCAGAGATATCTTACTACTAATTTAGGAATGATTTTAAATTAGTTTATATTGCGTAATATATATTAATATATATATATATATATTTATTACCATATATATATATCTTTAAATTTGTCAATAAAAAAAATAAAATTTTATTTATATATTATGATAACTGTTATATAAAGAAATACTAGGGAACTGTGCCCATTTACAAACGCCTGGACTAATTCAAGTTTTAGGCATTATACATTGGTCCAACCTAAGTATAATATTCAAAATTATAAAAATAATTTACTCAGCCTTACGTGTGCATTGTACCCCTGTGTGTTAATCATAACTAAATCAAGATATACAAACAACATCCGATGTAAAACCTTTCGCTCTTAAGTATCAAGAAAGACAATTTAAGCCAATTGATCTTTGCGCAGGAATGGCTGACATTCAAATAACGCCTAAACTTAAACATGAGTACAACATTGATAATGCGCGGAATTAAAATATTATGTATCATATGGGGTTTGTACATCATCTACCTACTGTACAACTGTACGTATTTACTATGTACGTTATGCTAATTTAGTAATTAGATACTATATAATTCCCTGATTTCTAGCGCCAATGATCGGCATATTAATTTAAATTCTTGATGTTTAGCTTTTGTACACAAATATTGTAGCACTATATCAAAACACGTACGCACGTATGTATTACGTACGTACGTTATAAAAAATTGAATTAATTGATCGACATTGGTGGCGTTTTGCCATATTTTCTGGGGAGCGTAAATCTATATTATCGATGTGACACATATGTACACACAGACGGACTTCCAAATTTCCAGGTATTCTAAGTGCATCCCCTTAAAAACTAATATAATCCTGCATTTTAGAGTGTGGAATTTAGAATTGAACAAGAATTGCAAGAATTACGAGAATTACAAGAAATTTCAAGAATTACAAGAATCAAATTTCATTTAAAAAGTCTAGCTGCATTTAGATATCTTTTTTAATAAACTAAGGGTGCTTCTTTATATCGGCCAAATCTGATCCCGGATTTCATTATTTAGTTTGGAAATTGATTTAAATTATAAAGAGGTAACACGATGCTGTAACACTTCGTTTTATCAATAACTCATGCTAGCACGGATATCCGGATCGTACGTACGTACGTACGTATCTTAAATTTACATGTAAATCTTAATACTGTTACATTGCAGTTTTACAATCAAAACATATTTACCTCAAAAATTTGAATCGGTTATTCAAATTTGGACAATTTTAATTCCATTTTACCATAAATTATTGCTAATTCCTTTCTTATTTTCCTTATTTGGAATTCAAAATTAACCAAAAACTTTTAAGAATTAATAAATATTTGCTAAACCTGAATGAAGTTAGTCAGAGTAACCATCATTTAACCAATTTTACTTTTTAACTAGACAAATTTGTAAAATTCAATCAAAAAAGAACTAAATTAATTCGGTTAAATATCTGTTTCGTTAGTTTTATTCAAAAATTCCAATTAATTTAACAAAGAAATTTATTATTCATCGGTGCATAGCCACCCTTTAATTAAATCAACAAAAAACTGCAACTAAGTTAGTTATATTAGGTTCGGGTAAGGTAAATCCCTTAGATCGAAGTTTTTTCTCTTCGATTTTCACACAACACTAAAGATCTGCACACTGATTGATCGATTTACATAAATTAGTTAAATTTGAAAATTATATTATAAATCAAAAAAAAAATTAACTTTGTATACGTAACTATAAATTTAATATAAATATATATTTATTACTTTAATGTAAAACTTGTTTTATAATTTATTAATAATTGTTCGGAGCGAAGCGACTAACTTATATGTATATTAAAATATATACGTATATAAACCTTAGATATTTCAATATTTATACTATATTTTAAACCTACTAGTGATTCTATTATTATTATTATTATCATTATTTTATCCAATACGTAGTTAATCTAATTTTAATATACTATACGTTTTTAAAATTATTTTTTTTTTAAAAATATATATATATTGTTTTTGTTAAGGAGCTGATAGAAAAGAGATCACTATAACCCCCCTCGACCCCTCCTTTTACCAGGGTAGAGAGGGTAAAGAGGGTAATAAAAAGGGGTAGAGTAGAGTAGAGTAGAGGAGGGAGTAAAAAAAGGGGTGGTAAAAGTAGTAAAAAGAAGGTAGAGGAAGATAGAAGAGAATAGAAAGAAATAAAAGGGAGCAGATCAAATATAGTATAGATTAAAATAGTTATTTTATTTATATATATACAGTATTATATATATAGTCAGACCTTTTTGTAGTTATACTTTATATAACCACACATCTATATAAGCACCTAATTTTGTAAACAAGCTATTATAAATATATAGAAAAACCTCTATATAAGCACAATCTCTTTATAAGCACACTTTAAAAATTATGATGATCCTAACTAGAAAGAGTTAACTGTATATTTTATAATTAATATACAGTCAGACCTCCCTAAGTGCATTTCTCTAAATACACGGTAGTGATATGAATCGAAAATCGATTAATCGATTAGTTGATCTTGAGTTGGCAACTAATCGATTGACTATTACAAACATGATTTTAATCGATTGATCAATAATCGATTAATCAATTAATCGATTTTCAACTAATCGATTAATTAATTACTAATTAATCGATTATTCGATCAGTTTGCTAATCGATTAGTTGTTTATATACCGATATATGAATATATGAATATATGACTTACGTAATTAGTCACTATAAAAACTAAACACAGTATTATATACCTTGTTTTTTAATACTATAACAATCAGTGTATAAAATCTGATCCAAAAAGTATGTGAATCTTGTGCACACTGTATGCATAATTTATGTGAACAATTTTAAAAATTTGTGCACTATATGGCTTTGTTATATAATTAAATTTATATGAATAAATCTAAAATATATACAATAAATTATATGCACAATGTGCTCTATGTGCACATCTTCTGTATTTTACTAATAATTTGGGTGCACTATTTAGCCCAAAGTATGTGAATTACCTGCACATTTCTAGCCAAAAATATGTGATGAAACTTTTTAAAAATGTGTGCACATAGATTTTATACACTGATAACAATCAATATATTTATACATTCTTACATATTAATCTTATACTTTATATATTTATTAACTTCTTTTAACATAATGCTAATTTCTAATGCTATTTCCATGATAATAAATAGTAATTACCAACATTATTTGTTTCTTGAACATCACCTATATAAGCAGATTTTTGATAATATTCAAATGCCTTATGTTCATTCTTTACAATTCTAATTCCATAATGATAATAATGTTCAACTAGTTTTATTTCTTTAACATCTTCCATCTCTGCAGATTTTAAATAATATTCAAATACTTTTTTTATGTCCTCTTTTACTCTAATTTCATTAGCATAACATATACTAAGTGCAAATATATCTTTCATTTTTGCTGCTTTTTGATAATACATGTTTGCTTTACAAATACTTATTTCAACTCTGATTCCATTATGATAACAGTATCTAATATTATATATTCTAGCTGCATTACTCATCTTTGCAGATTTTTGGTAATAAACAAATGCTTTGCAAAAATCTCTTTTAACACCAATTTTATAATAATAACAATTTCTAATATAGATATTCCAGCAACATTTCCTCTTGTCATCTTTATAATATAATTCAAACATCTTATATTCATCCTTTTCTATGCCAACTCCTTTTTAATTATTATTAGCAAGTTTATTAATTTCTAACAATATCATTTGGTTCATATTGAAGATTTAAATATGAAAAATTATCAGTTTGTCAATTTGACATTTTTTTTTAAAAAAAAATTTAAAGTTCAAACTATATAACACAAATCTATAACGATCTTGGGATCTTGTGATCAGAATTTAACGATTTTAGATTCATTAGAATCAGCTCACTAAGATGAGCATTTTGGTAGTAAAATTATCTAAAACGGATCACTGGTTCACAAGTTATTCAATGTTAAAGTTTATAAGAACTTTAATAATAAGTTTTAATATAGACAAAACTAATATAATTAATTGGTGATCCGCGAGTCAACCAGAGAGTGGTCATAGTGAAACGTGACGCGGATTACTTATAGAAATCAGGGTTTTGCGAATGTGGAGTGCACACATCTAAAACTTTTTTTATACTAAGTTAATCACTCTTCTGACTTAAGAGACTTTTGTAGAGCTCGTCAAGACGCATCTAATGGTGGGTAGAGCGTCAAAATCGGCCTGGTGGGTGCTGAGATGTCTTTAAAAAACGTTTCTTTTACTATGTAAATTTCTTTACAAACAATACTATTGTTTGCAAAGAAATTTACATAGTAAAAGAAACGTTTTTTAAAGACATCTCAGCACCCACCAGGCCGATTTTGACGCTCTACCCACCATTAGATGCGTCTTGACGAGCTCTACAAAAGTCTCTTAAGTCAGAAGAGTGATTAACTTAGTATAAAAAAGTTTTTGATGTGTGCACTCCACATTCGCAAAACCCTAATTTCTATAAGTAATCCGCATCACGTTTCACTATGACCACTCTCTGGTTGACTCGCGAATCACCAATTAAAGCAATACAAATTTATAACGATCTTGGGATCCAGTAGTTGGATTTTGATGATTTTAGGCTCGTTGGAATCGTCTCATTGAGACGAACATTTTGGTAGTAAAATTATCCAAAGGATCATTGGTTCAAAATTTTATTTAATATTAAAGTTTAAAAATTTTTAAAATTTTAAAAAATTTTAAAAAATTTTAGCCAATCAAAAGTTATCTACTATTAGGACCTGATAATTTTTTGACCCCCACTACTCTAAAAAATCAGGTGATAAATGGCGCTCCCCTTACTTAGAGCAAGAAGTTATGATTTTTTAAATTTTACTAATTGATCATAACTTTTTGCTCTAAATAAACTTGTTTAGCACCAAAAAATACATTAAATTAGTATATTTTATTTTATTTAATTTTTTTTAAAATTTGTATTTAATTTTGAAAATTTTTATCAAAAATTTAAAATTAAGCATATTTTCTTCAAATTTTAAAAAAGTAAGATAAATATACTAATTGGATGTATTTTTTTGTAATAAACAAATTTACTTAGTACAAGAAATTAGGATCATTTAGTAAAATTTAGAGAATTATAGAAATTTGTATAATTTTATTAATAAAATTATACAAATTTCTATGATTCTTTAAATTTTACTAATTGATTCTAATTTCTTGTACTAAGTAAACTTGTTCACCACCAAAGCATATATATATCAAATTAGTATATTTTATTTTACTTTTCTTAAAATTTGAAGCAAAGTTAGGGGAGTAACAAAAATCAGGTGATTTTTTAGGAGGGGGGTAAAAAAAGTTGAAATTATATATAAGAACCTGACTATTTATATATTGAGGAAGAGGGGGGGGTAGGCCTCTGATAAAAAATAATCAGGTGATTAATGATACTGCCCTTACTTAATTTTGAATTTTTGATAAAAATTTTCAAAATTAAGCATTCTTTTTTCAAATTTTAAAAAAAGTAAAATAAAATATACTGTTTTAATGTATTTTTTAGTGCTGAATATGTAAAATACGATTTTAATTTCATTAAGGGCACTGACAGATATTATATAATATCTTAGAGGAAAAGGGTGTAGCTGGGTATAATATATCGTATATGGGCTAGTGCAAAAATAAAATATATAAAAATCATTATTTAAAATTCATTACTAATAGAAAATTCGACAATTAATTTATATGCGACTAAAAATTACAAAAAAGGTAAATATAATCAATAATCTTAATTTAAGGTTGATCTTTGTTTTATATCAAAATGGATGATTTGAAAAGAGACCAAAGACCAATAACTTTAATGAAAAAAAAAAGATTTTTAGCACCTACCAATACTTTTTGGAGTATTGGCAAAACCAGAAGCAACAAGAATATGTACAACTATGCAAGCTTGTTGCTATAGTTCTAGAATTGGTAAGACTACAGTTATACAAGTAATATAAGAGTGAAAATAAACAATTAACAGTATTCAAATTACTTGGCCGCCTGAAAAAAGAATTTAATTCAAATATTGCTGAAGTTATATACAATTTGGTTATGTTTGCAAACTTCCTCTTTTTACACCTGTACTGCAGCAGAAACTTGATGAAGAAGATTATAAGTTTTCAAAATTTTACTTCAAATTTTACATGTTTTAGGATATTATTACAGGCATAGTGAATAGAGTCAGTGAAAATGTAGCTTTTTGTGGCCATTATTTGAAATGACATTTTAGTACTTTCTATTCAAACCAAATTATTCGAAGCATTTACTAAAAAGGTTAGCTCTAAAACTATTATAAAACTTTAAAAAAAATTGCTCACCAGGGCAAAGGAATATAAAAAATATGAATGATTGCTTTGGTTAAAAATGATAATGAAAATCTTGAAATCGAGGAAATCATTTCCAAGTAAAATTTGTTTTCAATTTAAAATTTTAATAAAAATTATATTAAAATAAATTTAAAAACCAAAGTAATAAGGGTGTAGTGACATAGAGAAGCTGTCTGGTTGTTACTCTCCAAGCGGCAGATCTAGAGTTCAAATCCTACTGGAGATGAATTGAAAAATAGGCCTGCGTTATAGTAACATTTGTTCATCGATCGGTCAGATATATTACCTGTAACCTTGGTATTACCATCTTGAATGGAAGCTTTTGCGTAGTTGAGTAGGTCTCACAGACAAATCCAAGGGACCAAAACAATTGAAACCCGTTTGGCAAGCCCCGGGTGGAGAGGAAGCTAGACTTTCAATAGTACCGGGAAAAGGATCTTAACGGTGACTGATCGAGAAATCTGGACGGGCAAGAGCCCCTATAGCAAAGAGGGCCTACCAATCTGGCTGCCAGAGTCGCACCGGAGGAAAAGGTCATGTGTTATAGAAGTATGAACCAAGCAAAGGGTGACCTTAGGCATCTAAAGCCTGGCAGACCGATCTTTCCGAGCCAACTGGATTGGTAGTCTGGAATGACTGGGAAAAAGAATCCAAAGAGTGACTGACTAGTTACTGGGGTTTAGTGAACTTCGCAAGGGCAGACAGAACTAATCGGCCAATAAGAAGCAAAATTATGGAGGCATGTACATATCAAGACCCAATAGAGCTCTGAGCATACCCATATAGGAGTTTTCAGACGTTAAGAGGATTTGGGACTATCATACGAGTATATGCTAGTATAAGTGCATGCAGTGGTGATCGGGTTCTCCCTAGCTTCATAATGCCATCCAACTATAGTTGGCACTGGAAACATGCTCAGATACCTTGCTACCATAGCAGAAAGTATAGTTGTTCGCACATTTCCAAATTCAAAATGTTAAATCCTGGGTCCTCAAGTCGCAGGAAACCGGCTAGTTACGGCAGTATGCAGGCTTGAGATACTTATCTAATATGGTAGAGGCAGCTGCATTATTTGAGATACGAACCCCGAGAAGTATGCTAGTAAGGGTTTTCTGGGTAACCAAATTTCAGGTACACCAACTTGGAAGCATAAAACACCTACCTGGCAATACACACCAAATTGGAAGTGATGAATTAGAAAATATAGGTAAAGTGGCAGATATGAGGATGTTGATTGTTGGTTGAAAAGAGACGTACAAATCCAGGTCAACTATATAAATGGGAATATAGAAGGCTCTAGTAGGTTTTAGCTGTAGATAAAAAGTTTATAGCCTCAAGTCCTAGTTTCAATACTTGTATATAATATGTATGTATAAAAGGCACCACTATATGTCAATTTGCTTAAGTATTGTTGGGATAATGCTAAAATCAGATGATACTGAAATTTCGATTTATTTTGATATGAAATTTTAAGATTTTTTTGAGGTGTTTTTTCGTCTTTGTCTTATAAGGTTAGGGTAAGGTTTGGGTGTAGATTTAATATTTAAAGAGTATATATGGATTTTAGCAGGGCTTATAGTTTCAAATCGAGACCCCAAATTTCAGTATCATCACCGGCAAGTATTAATAGCAGGAGCTACACCCCTAATATTAAAAAAAAAAAAAAAAAACCAAAGTAATAAATTATAATTTTAAATACTTGTATTAACTTGGTAAAAAAAATTTTTTATCATTACTATATGGAGTGCTCCGTATTAAAAGGGCCCATTTTTACAATTTTTTGAAAAATGAGTTTTTATTAAATTCATGTAAATTTTGACATAATTGATATTTTTCAATTATTAATAAAAGTTGATTTGCATAATAAAAAATCAAGATAATTTAAAAAGAAAAATTACATGAGGCTGCGTAGAGCCAACACGTCACGAGATTATCCGATAGTCACCTGCCTTCTTTAACCAATCAAAATCGTGAAATTTAATTAATCCCGAATCAGTCCGAAAATCAAAACAAATGGTTAAACTCAATTATCTCAAAATGAGATAAATGTAAAAATGGGACCTTTTAATACGGAGCACTCCATATTGGTATATCAGAACCCCGAAATATACATAGATAGGTCAGGTTAATTATAGAGTTACTAAAAAAGAAAAGATCTGCAGAAAAAACTTCAAAAATAAGCAAAAAAATTACTATAAATAGAAAAGATCTGCATAAAAAACCTTAAAAATAAGCAAACGCATACCTGACCTATTTATGTATATTTCGGGGTCCTGGTATATCTATATTTTTGCACTAGCCTATATCTATTTTATATATAATGTGGGAAGAAGGGGTGGTTCTCATAAGAAAAAGATATTATATAATATCTGTCAGTGCCCTAATAAAATTATACAAAATACTATAATTCTCTAAATTTTACTAACTGATTTATACTTCTTACTCTAAGTAAACTTGTTAAGTATTAAAATATATATATATTTTTTTTATTCAAACTCAAACTAGTTTGCAAAATTTGAGCTAGCCCAACCAAACTTATGAGTAAGTTTGAGTTTAGTATAAAGTTTTAAATAATAAAATTTAGAGTTTGAGTCTGGTTTAAACCAAATCAAACCCAAATCCAAATCTAGAATCACTAGTTTATATAAATGCTAAACTGAGTCTGAACATGTTTATGAACTTATAAACTAAACCTAAACTAATCTAAACCAGCT
Organism: Gigaspora rosea; assembly: GCA_003550325.1. Classification (NCBI taxonomy): domain Eukaryota; kingdom Fungi; phylum Glomeromycota; class Glomeromycetes; order Diversisporales; family Gigasporaceae; genus Gigaspora; species Gigaspora rosea. The sequence goes on from QKWP01000120.1 coordinate 276,885, forward strand.
CTAAAAGTTCAATACTGAACCTGAATCTGAACATATTTTAAAAAATGTTCAGGTTTAGGTTCAATACTAAGCCTGAACCCAAATTTGAACTTGACCTAAATTCAGTTTAGATTTATAAGAACACTATACTAAAGTTAAAATTTTTAACTTTTCAATATAAATTTTTTTTTATTAGGTAATCTACTTCAGGCCCTTAAGCCAAGTTGTTTGGCATATGATTCTATTCAGAATAAGGTTGTAATACACTTTCTTAGACCTTTTACTAAGTGAAAAATAGAGTTAAAGTTATAAAATAAATTTTTTTAAAAATTTTTTTAAAAAAAATTTTTTTTTTAACTTTAACTCTATTTTTTATTTAGTAAAAGTGCAATACAATTTTATTCTAAGTAGAATCATATACCAAACAACTTTGCTTAAAGGCCCAAGGTAGATTATTTAATCAAAAAAATGTTTTATATTAAAAAGTCAAAATTTTTAACTTTAGCACCTATTTTCTTACAAGGTAATCTACTTTTGTTATTTAAGTAAAGTTGTTCAAAGCATGTTTTTACATATATTTGTTATTTTAAAATTATTAAATATTTGTTTTTGGCAAAGTTGCATTTTCATTTTGTACAAAAATGGCAGAATATAACTTGGCAAAAAAGGTTTTTTTATTTTTCTCTTTTTGCTCTATATAATTATGAAATATAATTTTAAATTAATATATAGATTGAAAATAGTATTGTTTTAAAGTTTATAGTAATTTTATATATAAAAATTTATATATAATATATCAGATAACTAATATTATATATTTTATTAAAATCTACTAAGATATTTAGATTTTACAATTTATTTATAATATATTCCCTATATTTTTTAAACAAAAAATTATACAAAAAAACATAAAGTAGCTTATTTTCAAATTGTTAAATTTTTTAAAAAATTAAAAAATATACTAATAAAAAGTTGTTCAAATAAAAGCAAATTTTTACTATAAGTGTATTTTGATATTTTGAACAAGTTTACTTAAGTGTAAATTACAACATTGATCATTTTCATATATGATTGTTATACAAAAAAATTTTTATATAGGGGCAAAAATACACTACTAATAAGGATTTTTGAGAACGCAACCAATTTAGCCAAAATTTTGTGGCATATAGGTCAAACCCTTCTATTTATAGTAGTAAAACTTTAAAGCCACATATTATATTAAAAAATTCTACTTGTATATATTGTCAATTTGCCTAGGATGATTGAGATTTGCCTAGATAGTACAATATAAATAACATACAATAACATATGATTATCACCTGATTTTAATTAAATGTTATTGTAAAAAAAATTAGTAACATGATCACTATTAAAATATAAATCATTGTACTCTACTCTTAATAGTATTTAGATTTTTATATATAGCAACTGGCTAATGGATTTTTTAAAATATTTGAAAAAAAATCAGAGAAGTAGCTTATTTTCAGAGTAGCTTATTTTGAAAATATATAGTACAAATATGCTACAATTAACTTTTATATACCTACTTAAAAAAATTTACAGTTTTTATTTTTCTATTTAATATCAGATATTTAAATGTCAAATACACTCTAAACATATTATATTTTTTGAACAACTTATATTTTTTGATAATATTGCATTATTAGCATAGAATCATATCATTTCAAGAATTGGTTCTCTTATATTTAACAGAATACTAGAATAGTTTATTGTACTAGAAGCACTATTATTACTAACTGTAATACTAAACAACTCTTTTTTATACTTTAGCTTCTCTTTACTAACTCTTTCTTCTTTATTTTTAAACACATTAATACCAAGAGCCAAACTCTGGCTTATAATATATAAAGATAGGAAACTGCTATAGTGCATATAGTCTAGAACCAATATCATATGATCTCTAATAACTAAATAAAATAAAAATGATTATAACTAATAATAAAAATATTATAACAAAAAAAATATTCTGTAAATTAATTATTTAAGATTGTATTATATTATTACAGAAACAAATTTTTTTTTAGTTTACTCAAACTAAAGTTATTAGCCAAAATATTTAATATATAAGAGTGAGTCGGTAGAAAAGGGACAAATCATTTTTAGTAAAATTTTTTTAATTTTTAAATTAAAATATTTTAACAATTATTTAATCAAATTTGCTAAAAAAATTTTTATTTTAATCTTGAAATTATATAGAATTAAAATAAAAAAATTTTTATTAAGTTTATTAATATAGTTGTTAAGATATTTAAACTTAAATTCAAGAAAACTTTTACTTAGAAAAAATTTGTTCCTTTTCTACTGATCTATCCTATATTTTAAAATTTTGGTCACTAATATAAATTTTTTTAAATTTTTTATTATACTAAAATTTAATTAGCTAATTTTTTATAATACAAAATTTTTATAATATAAAATTTTTATAATAAAAATTTTTAAAATTTTGGTCACTCTTGGTTATGTAATATTGGTTCTAGACTACATGCACTATATTCATACAATAAGTATTTGCTATTTCACTATAGTACATAAGATCATTTTAATTTTGTTACTTAAATATTTTAACTTTTAAAAACTTGGTTTAATATTATTTTTATGAGTTTTTAGCCAAATTTAATAAAAAAATTTTGTTAAATTGGTCAAAAACATATAGAAATATCTTTGATAAATGTTTCTGTAAACAATTTTAGTACAGTTTTTTGTTATAGAATTTAGAAATCTAGTACAGAAGTTATACTTTACATATTTTAACAAAATTCCTAAAATAAGAAGCAAAAATAAACAGTTTTTTGCTATTATTTTGGCATTCAATAATCCAATTTGAATAAACTTTTTAAAATAAAGTTTTTCAGTAAAATGCATTTAATGAAAAAGTTTATTCAATTTTAATTACTGGATTAAAAGTTATTTAAGGGTAGAGTGAATGTAGATCAGTTATTATATGATTTCAGTAGTACAATAAGACTTATATAAAAAATAAAAATATGCTACAAATAAAACTTTTTATAGTTGTAATTAATTTAGCCAAAAATTTTATAATATATAGTACAAAATACTCTTTTTATAATAGTAAAATTTTAAAAAATATAGTATTTAAAAAAATTATACTTCTATATTGTAAAGTTTTTCTAAATTGGTTCAAATTTTCTGTTGTTATACAAAAATAATTAATTCTGATTAGTTGAATCTATGTTGTTTACAATTCTGATTGGTTGATTATCTGATTTCATATAATCACAATGTAATTACTATTAAGGGGGCATCCATAAATAATATTATACAAGAGGAGAGGAGTCAGACGAAATATAATGTTTTTTTAATAAGTAAAGGTAATCAAAAAAATATAACATAATGTTTTTAGAAAAATTGTCTAGAATCTGATCCAGTAGTCCAGATTTAATTATTTTAGTACTATTTAATTCATCTCTGTAAAAGAAGTCAAATAGTACTAATTTTATTTTATTAGATTACTGAATTAGAAGTCATTGCCCAAATACTATTTGTCATATTTTTTCTTATAAAATTACTATATAACCAATAGTTTTTTGTAAATATCTTGCTGTGATCCAGTAATCCAAATGATATGATTTTGGTATCATTAGATTTGTTTTACTAAGATTAGGGTTCGAAATAAAAAGCCCGTGATATTTTTGAATTTTTGATGGGCATGTACATAGTGTTACACAAATGATGCATAAACCGTAATCAGCAGTGTTGGCAATTGGACTAATTGGACATAATAAAATTTTTATTGGACTTTATTGAACATATGCCCAATTCCAATTAGTCATATGTCCAATTCCAATAAAATTTTATTGATCATTGTTCAATGCCAACACTGGTAATCAGTATGTAAGTAGTATAATAAATATACTATCAGCAAATGGGTTTCATTTGTACCTCACACGTATCTGATGTCAGTGGCAAGCCTTTAAAGTCAAGCGGGTCGGGTCCAACGGGCCGGCCCATAGGCCTGACCCGCTTGACTTTGAAGGCTTGTCACTGGCATTAGACACGTGTGAGGTACAAATGAAACCCATTTGCTGATAGTGTATTTATTATACTACTTACATATACTAATTACGGTTTATACATTATTTGTGTAATACTATGTTCATGCCCATCAAAAATTCAAAAATATCACGGGCTTTTTATTCCGAACCCTAACTAAGATGAATCGAATGGTACTAAATCATTTAAATTGGATTACTGTATTACAAGATATTCAAGTTTTTGTAAAATTTTATATATAAACATATGGATTTTAAAAATTTTTTTATATGATCTAGGGGATCAAGTGCTACTATGTGGGGTATATAATATTATTTATGGATGCTCCCTAAAAATGATCTATGTTCACTCTATTCTTAAGTAAATACAGGTTTGCTATTTTTAGTAAATTAGATTAAAATTGGTCAAAATCCAGTTATAATCTATATAAAAGATATTCAGAATCCTTTTGTTATATATATTTTTAAAAGAGAATACTTTATTGAAGGCATTTTTGCAAGTTTTTGACTAAATTCAATAAAAAATTTTTTATTTGAATTCTATAGATTTGTAGAATTAAAATAAAAACTTTTAATTAAATTTAGTTAAGGATTCACAAAAACAATTTTAATAAAAGTTTTTGAAACAATTTCAGCACAGCTTTTTTATAATATATATTTTTGAAAATGAAAAAACTTTTATTAAAGATATCTATCTCTATGAGTTCTTGATCAAATTCGTTGAATTTTTTTTATTTGAATTTTATGATTTGTAGAATTAAAATAAAAAAGTATTAAATTTGATCAGAAATTCATAAAAATATCTTTAATAAAAGTTTCTATAAACAATTTTGGTATAGCTTTTTAGTTATATATATTTTTAGAAATAAAAAACTTTTACTAAAGATATCTCTACAAGTTCTTGACCAAATTTAATAGAATTCTATAGATTTGTAAAATTAATTGATGATTCACCGCTTAACAGAAGAATGATCTTAGTATAATATGATGCAAATTACTATGTACAGAATGCAGCAATTATCTAAGAAAAATGTTTTATTTTACTAAGTTAATAAGCAAAGGTAGTTATTGAAAGCTGTAGAGCTTAATAAAATGAATTTAATAGTATTAAATCATCCAAATTGGTCTAGTGGATGCCAAAATATCTTCAAAAAATGATTGGCCAACTATATAAAATTATTATGTAAACAAATATAAACAATAGTTTGTTTATATAGAATTTTATATAGTTAACCAATTGTTTTTTGAAGATATCTTAGCATTCACTAGGCTAATTTGAACGATCTAACCACTATTAGATTTATCTCATTGAGCTTTACAACTTTCAATTAATTGTCTTTGCTTGTTAACTTAGTAAAATAAATGGGTTTCTTAAATAATCGCTGCATTCTATATATAGGATTTATATAGTGATCTGCATTATATTATACTAAAATTATTCTTCTGTTGAGTAGCAAATCATCAATTAAAATAAAAGAATTTAGAATATGATAATATAGTGTAGCTGGGTTGTTATTATTTTTCAAACAAAGTTGTAACTAAGGTACAAAGTTTAAATTCTACTAGAAATATATATATATATATTTTTTATATTAAAGTTCCTGCTATAGATAATAAGTCTTTTTTTTATTCAAGTATGGAATCAAGGGAACTTCTGCAGGTGCCCAACATTTGCTACATAAATAAGGATACAACTAGCCACATGTAAAATTTTGGTTGTCTAATTTACTAGAAATATTTTTAAAAAATCATATCTGTATTATATAATAGGTTTTTATTATTGGTTAAATTATAAAATCTGTAACTTAGATTTCACTATCTAAAAATAAAAGATTCTAGAAGCATTATATTACATAAAAGAATACAAGCCAATTTAGTTGATACAAACTTATAATAAGTCTTCTAGAATTGTATAAAGCTAGAGAATTAGATAATTGGAAACTTGCTTGGCAAAACCTGAATAAAGAAGTAGTCAAACTTTTAATAGTACTAAAAAAAAAAAAACTTGAACAAAAACTAACTAAGAAGACTGGATAGACAAAAGCTGCTATAGCAAAAAAGGTCCACTAATCTGGCTACTAAAAGAAAAAAAACATATATTACTAAAGAAAATGAAACTATATAGCACCTAAAGCCTAGCTGACCAATCTTTTTGAACCAACTGAATTGGTTTTCTGAAATGACCAGAAAAAAAGCTAAAAGAAAAACTAATGAGGTACTAGGGTCTAGTAAAATTCACAAAAGCAGAAGTATATAACTGTAGTAGTTTAAAGTAACTCCTAATCACAAATATAAGCTATGATAAATGTATAAATTACTGAATATATAGGTAAATACCTAGTCTAGGATAAATACTATTTTATTAGATTTATTACAGAAATAAATGCCTTTTATTAGATGTTTGGCTAAGGTTTTAGGGTACTTCTAATAGTAAATTACTCTCAAAGGAGATATATTAATAGAATATGTAGCTTAGTTATATAATTGGGTATAATATTATAAAGCAATAAAGTGCCATAGAACCTTAGTAGCCACCTTAACATTTCAAAAAATAAAAAAATTTCATTTAATTTGGTCAAAAACTTGCAGAGATATCTTCAATAAAAGTTCTTATAAACAATTTTAGATAGCTTCTTTGTAATAAGAAAAGTGCAAAAAACATATAATTAGGGTTTACATAGAACATACCCCCTCCCTAGTGATAGGACTATTGACCAATCAAATTTAACCTTTTATAATATTTAAAAAAACTCAAATGTTTTTAACCCCATGATCAATAAAAGTAGCTACATAGTAAAGTCTAAATTTTACTAAGCAAATCAATTAAAATTGCTTAAGTAAACTTATTTAGCAGATCAAAATACACTTACCACAAAATTTTATAAATATTGGAGAACTTTTTATTAATTAAATTTTGATTTTTACCTTTGATGAAAAAATTAAAATTTTTTAAAAAAATATATTTAATAAATATAAAAATTAAAAGTTAAATAATAAAAAATTCTTCAATTTTAATAAAAATTTTTGAGTATGTGTATTTTGGTCTTTCAAACAAGTTTACTTAATCGATATTTATTGATTGGCATAGTAGAATTAAGACTTTACTATGTAGCAACTATCTGCGATTAACTAAAAATCTATTTTACTTCAATATTATTGGCTATTTATAATATATATATATATAGGACGTGATATTTGGTAACCCCACCCCCTAAAAAATTACGTGATTTTCTGCACTTCTCTAAACATTTTTGAAAATTAAAAAAATCTTTTATCAAAAATATTTTTATGAGTTTTTGACCAAATTCAATAAAATTTTTTTATTTAAATTATATAGATTTGTAGAATTAAAATAAAAAACTTTTTATCAAATTTGGTCAAGAACTTATAAAGATTGTCTGTAAACAATTTTGGCTTAGTTTTTTTAGTTATATATATTTTTAAAGTAAAAAACTTACATTAAAGATATCTTTATAAGTTTTTGATCAAATTTAATAAAAATTTTTTTGTTTAAATTCTATAGATTAGTAGAATTAAAATAAAGATTAAGAACTTAACTGTTATTTTTTTATTTGAATTCTATAAATTTGATATTATTCAATCTGTCTTGTCGAGACAAATTGAATAGTACCAAAATTATTAAGTTCGACTAGATTACAAGTTATCGTATAATTTGTTAAGATTACAGATCTTTGCAGATCTGTACCATATTTATTTTTGTGATATAGTAATAATATAGTTATAGTATTGATCTTATCCAGATTGGCAATTAAGAGCCTTAAGACCAGTAGAATAAACCTCTTAGAAAAACAAACATATGATTGGTTAATTATATCAATCTATATATAATTATTAACCAATCAATTATCAAAAAATTTTTGGTAAGATAATTAATTAATTTATTGTAATAAACCCTCTTTTTTTATTATTTTCAAATTTTTTGATTTTTTATTGTACACAAATTAGATAGCACCATTTATATTTATATACTAGACCCAAAATATAAGTACTAACAAATAAATTGTAAGTTTATGAAAGGCCAAATTACAGACTTGGCTATGTCATTTAATATTAGCTAGATTGATTACATAGTAGTAATAACAATTTGTTTATAAGCTATTTAATAAAAAACAATTATATTGTTTTGTAATATTTTTTAATTAACTTATTTTTTTTATACCAAATGTAAAAAAAATAAAAAAATAAATTAAAATTTTATATGCATAAATTTTTTAAAAGTGTAATAAGCAAAAATTTTGTATTGCTTTTTCCAATTTAGATGTTGAATATTTTACTAGCTCATATTTATTATTCTTGTTATTACAAAAAGAACTACAGTTGCCTCTCTCTAATCCGGCCCTCTATATATCGGACTCTTGATAATCTGAACTAAAACTTCCAGAACAAATGTTTTTATATATATTTCCTCTGGATATACTGAATTAATAAAACAAATTTTCTATTCCAGATCCTAACTCAAGTTAATCAGTACATATAATCTTTTATTTAATTAAATTTATTTTATATTATGAATAAATTTATTTTATATAATTAATTAAACTAGTGTTCTGATTCAGATCAGACAATAGTAATTTGGCAGGTCAAATATTTAATCCGGGTTATAATTCAGATCAGATAATAGTAATCTGATAAGTCAAATACTCAATTTAGGTTATGACCCAGGTTAGATAATAGTGATCTGACAGGTTGGATTTTCAACCCAGGCCATGATCCAGGTCAGATAATAGTAATTCGGCAGGTAATAAATACAAAAATTGGATAAAATTAATCAAAACAGAGAGATTTTTTTTTTAAGTTTTTTTTTTCACATTTTGTGCTATATATATTTATAATCTATGCCAAATGATATATCAAATGGGCTTAAGAAATTTTTTATTTCTATTTTTATTTTTTATTTTTTTTTTTTTTTAGTAACTCTTTATATACTGAATTTTTATTAGAGTTCAGTTTAAAAAGGGAAATTTTATATTACAAACTTTCTCTAAACCAAACAAAATCTCTTGGGATGGCCTGTTTGAATAAGAGAAAGGCAACTGTATTATCATATTTCTTGACCTGTTTCTTAGATGCTTTTAACCCTGTTAAAAAATCCAATAATGAATGAACTTGTTATCAATGCCTTCTTGCAAAAATACAAGACAATATAAATATTTCAATCTGTTATTCATATAGCAAGACTTGTGATATGTATAACTACAAACTAAGACTATAACTACATTTGTATTGTTAATAGACAAAAGCATAAAAAAACAGTTAAATGTGCTACAATAATAAAAAGAATCAGGTTTATGTGAAGTACTAAACACAGAGAAAGATGACACAATTGTAGCTCTGGTATTTTCATCATAGCTAATAAAATATTGTTATAATTAGCTCATTCTTTTTTTTTTTTTTAGAAGTAGGTTTGAATCGACCTGTAATTGATATATTAATGAATTCTATAGTTAAATAATCGTATATAAATTTTTAAAAAATACTACAAAAAAAAGTATGTGCTTTTTTTTATTAAAATTGTAATATCATGCGCCAAATATTTATAAGCTGCTCATGTTAATATATGAGTAAAATTTTTTTTAAAACTGTTATTACCCAAATGTAGAGTTATTACCTGAGTCAAAAAATAGTGACTCGAGTCAATAAATTCGGGTTAGATATTTGACTCGAATCATAACCCGGGTCAAATGAGTTGGCCAATTAAAATTGTATCATGTGACAATCGTCCATATTAGCCAATCAACGCACGTACGTAAAAAAAGATATTTGATAATCTGATATTACAATACCATAAAGAGCATTGCCAAGAAAGTTTTAAATCACAATACCCTAATCCTACTGTCAGTTAAGCAGGTGAATCCACCCTGCCTTAGTAGTACCTTCCTTGCTTCCAAAAAAACGTACTGCAAGGTAAATCGCAAAGTTTAGTTTCATGAATGCTACTGTCTGACTTTTACCATATGTATTGGCATATTCTAACTTTTATAACCTTTAGAGTCTAACCTGATTATACGTGTGATAAGTTTCATAAACTTTACCATTAGCAAGTTAAGCTATAAGATTTAAAAGTACGAATAATAAGTTGAACTACAAATATCGTGAATGACGAATCTCATCCCTGCAAAGGTGAATCACGAATCTCATATTTGCAGAGGTTATTTATAATTAATTACTACTATAGGGTGAACTTTAATTGTTGAAAATTTGCTTAGATAGATTAAATAGGTTAATAAGTAAGTATGCTTAATCTTGTAATAATATTTAATTTTACCATTTTATAAATAAATAAATTATTGAAAATATATTATTAAATTAGAAACGTGTAATAATGAATGACGAAGAGTATTCCGATAGTATTCCGATAGTATAGAGTTAATGTATGAAGATACTGATATAGAAAAGTCGAATCTAGTATTTTAGCTGATAACACAGATAGCTTAAATGGCAGTGAAATTTCATCTCAGTCTTCTACAGTATTGAAAACCGGAAATCAAAATTTAACTGAAAAATCGCAAAAAACAAAGACTGGAAGGCCTGGTAGTGCTGTTAAACCCTTCTATAAAATAATTTTAGTTCGTGATATTGAATTCTGGGCTTGCCGTCACAAAAATTGTATTTCACAAGTGAGATATAAAAAAGATGGTACTACTTCGAATTTATGGCGATATTTACGAGGCAAACATCATATTTCAAAAGCTCTTGTAGAAAGTGATCACGTAAAAATTGAGCCAAAAAATAATAAAAATTGTGAATTTCATGTAATGGCCGAGTCTTCACAAACAACTTTGGTACAAGCATTTAATCAAGCAGCTAATCAAGCAGCAAATATTCACTTAATAATCCAACACAAAAAAAACTTGATTGCAATGTTGCTGCGCTTATTGTTGAAGATCTTTATTCATTTTCGATTCTTCACTCACGAGCATTTAGAAGAATAATTAAGGGGCTTGACTCTCGAGCTAATATATTGAGTAATGATCGTTTAAAAGAAATGCTCATTAATGCTGAAGATCGAATCTTGCAGAACATGCAGGAGTATGCACGTAATGATGATGAGATATGTTATATTTCATTTACCACAGACATGTGGACTTCTGATAACGATAATCCATATATTGGGCTAACATTTCATTGGATTAACAGTGACTTTCAATTACAAGAAATGGTTGGCGATGTTTCTTATCTTCCATACTCCCACACGGCAGAAAATCTTATAAGCAAAATAATTGAAATTTTGGACAATCATCAGCTTAGAACTAAAACTATATGTAGTACAATTGACAATGGTGTGAATATCAAGTTATGTTTAAGAAGGCTAGAACAAAGATATGGTATAATGATCGTTTTTTGTTTTGGCCATACCTTGCAACTTGCCATTCACGATGTATTAAAAGAATGTACTGAAATTACTGATCTAATAAAAAATGCAAGGAACTTGTATCTCATTTTAGTGGAAGCCCAAAACAAAAACAATTTTTATTGGAGGCACAAATAAAAATGGAAGAGTGAGCAAAATTCTTTCTGTGGTTCAAGATGTTTCGACGCAGTGGAATTCCACCTTTTATCTTTTAAAATGATTAAGTGTTCTTAAGCCTGTAATGTATAAATATAAATCTTTATTAGCTGAATCTAATGAAAATTATACACTAAGAAATTATGAAGAAAAAGAATTATCATTTAGCGATTGGAAAAAAGTAGACGAGTTAATTAAACTATTGCATCCATATGAAGTCGCTTCAAAGCATTTATCTGGTTCAAAATATCCTACACTTTCTCAAGCATGGTTCGCAATTCACTATATCAAAACAAAAATTAATTGTGCATCAATAAATAATGAAAATGTTGAAAATTTTTTGGAAAAATTCTTTATGAGTCAATTTTGGCACGATTTTCAGAGCCAACGAAACCAATTCGGCTTGCCACTTTCCTTAATCCACGAACGAAGGATATGCAGATATTTTCAGAATATGAGAAGGATTGTACAATTTCAGAAGCTCGTACTGAATATTATAAACTAGAACCAAGTTATGATGATTTATTAGATATGAATAATCAAATATATTCTGCAGCATCTAATAAAATGATAAATAATGATGATATTTTTTTATTTTTTCTCAAGAGCAATCAGACCAACAAAACGATACTAATACTGCTGATCATGAATTTGATTCTTATTTATTATTACAGAAGGCACCAAGTCAAACAGATGTACTCCAGTGGTGGGCATTACGTAAAGCTGAATATCCTATATTATTAAAACTTGCCCGGAAGTACTTATCTATCCTGGCAACATCTGTGCCTTCTGAGTGTCTCTTTTCATCTGCTGGCCTTACTGTCACAGAAAAGCAAACAAAACTTGACCCTCAATACGTTAAAACAATCTTATTTCTAAAGGCAGCCTTGAAAATTTGTCCAGTTTCTCATGTTTTTAACATAGGATAAGTGATAAAAAGGATGAATGTAAAATATTCAGTTTTGCTAAAAAGAGTAAGTATAAATAAGGTATTTTATTTTATGCAAATAAGACTTAAATGGTATAAAAATTCTTAATAGTATAGTTGGTATTATTATTATTTAGGAATTGGCGTTGAAGTGAATAAACATGAAGCATCTATTTACTATCAAAAATAAGCGAAAACATTTATTTACTATCAAAAATTACCAAAGCAAGAAATTTTAAAATTGGTGCCGCTTATATGTTAAAAGAACTTACGATTAGTAATGGTCATGATTTTTGAATTTAAAAATTTTGAAATCATTAATCTAAATAGTACATATTTCCTTAAACTATAGAATTTAATTGATAGAATCAGAAAAATTTTAATAAACTTTTAGTTGAGATCACTTGTGCTACAATCAGAGAGTTTTGTACTGAATACAGTGTTTGATTGGAGTAATATAGAAGTATCGCTTCTATTAAGAAACTTTTGTATAAATTATTAATTAGAGGCTCAAATAAGTAACAAGTTCATTTCGATTGAGCAATTTTAAATTACTTCTATTGGGTTTCAAAATTAATAAATAAATTAAATTACATATTTCGAAAATAAATATAATTTTTTCAATAGCGATTTATTATGTTGAATTATAAATTAAAAAATTTTCTGATTTTAATCTTGAAACCCCTTATCTAAAACATCTTAACATTTACGTTATTACTATTTATATATTTAACCTAGGGAAATATTTAAAAAATTTATTTTCAGTATAACAAGTTTGCACGAAATATAGATGACCCGTTTGACCTGGATCAACCCAATTTTTGACCCGTGACTCGTATAACCCGTCGAGTCGGGTCAACCCGTACGGGTCAGCTGACTCGGGTAATAACTCTACCCAAATGAAATTAGTTAATATAACATTTATATTTAATAATTTGTTGTGCTTCAATATGTTTTTGCATACTTGAATATAGAAAACTGTGAAATATTTTAATGGTTGAATCAGAAAATGTGGATAGCTTTGCCTTTATTATCTATAAGTTTGGGTGATTTTTTAATTTTTAGTAAAAGATATTAGAAAAATATATCAATAGTGCCTTTAAATAATTTTTGCAACTGAATTTAAAGAACACAGTTCAAATATGAAAACAAGATTCAAAGTAAGCATTAAAATCACTAGATCAAAAAAATATAGCATAAATATTTAAAACAAGAAGAATTGTATTATTAAGAAGGTTTTTAAATACAAGATATTTGGCATCTTTATATAGAGGTCCAAACTTTGTCTTGATAATCATAGATATTTCTTGCTATATGCTATAAGAAATCTCTAAAAGAAGATTACACACATTTTTTTTTTAAAGGTAAATTTTTTTCTCCTTGATATACTATAGCTTAGAATTTTGTACAAAAAGCTTTCGTTTTCTGAAAATATAATAATATATTGCAAAAAAGAATAGTCAATATTGAAGAAATACTAATTTCTGACTATTTAATAAAATTTGCAAAGGAACTATAATAGAAAAAACAAAACATTTTGAGTAATGTTTGATACATTATAATAATATAAATAATGTGAAATAGCAGTTCGAAGATAAATCTGCTCAAGCTAATTAGCTACAAGAGGAATAGCATATCCTTTCTTAATATGGAGTAATTCATATTAAAAAGATCTATTTTGCAATATAAACAATTTTGAGATAAGGGAGCTTCCAGAAATCAGCTGATTTCTGGGTGGTGGGTGGGACAGCTAAAGAATCAGGTGTAATTCCGGCCAAAATTTCATAATTCTGGCCAAAGTTGCAAAATTATTTTTGACCAAAATTATAAATTTATTAATAATATTTGATAATTAATAACTTTTGAACTACTGGACCAAATTTGATGATTCAACTACCAAAATGATCCTCTCAATGAGAGAATTCTAGCGAGCCCAAAATCGTTAAAATCCAATCACAGGATCCTGTGATCGGAATAGATTTGTGTTACTATAAAAGCTCTATAATTTATTAAATAATTATAACCCATTTATAGCAACACAAAATTATTTCAATCTTAGGATCCTGTGATTGGATTTTGACGATTTTGGGCTTGTTAGAATCCTCTCAATGAAAGAATTCTAACAAGCCCAAAATCGGTAAAATCCAATCACAGGATCATAAGATCGAAATAATTTTGTGTTGCTATAAATGGGTTATAATTATTTAATAAATTATAGAACTTTTATAGTAACACAAATCTATTCTGATTACAGGATCCTGTGATTGGATTTTAACGATTTTGG
>QKWP01000120.1:293675-389682 GCA_003550325.1 Gigaspora rosea
AAACATGTGCATATATTATGAACCTGAACATGTTCATGAACCTTGAACTGAACCTGAACTGAACTTTTTTTAAGTTCAGGTTCAGGTTCATGTTCAATAATTTTAAGTTCAGGTTCAGTTCAGTATTGAACTTTTAGAGCAGGTTCAGGTTCAGGTTCAGGTTCATTGAACCTGAACCTGAACCTCTATTGAACTGAACTGAACTTCGGAACCCTAGTAGGTGGGGCAGGGGTGAGGTGGGTTCATAGTAAAAAAAAAATCAGCTGATTTCTGAAAGCCCCCTAATTGAGTTTAATTATTTGTTTTGATTTTTGGATTGATCTAAAATTAAGCAATTTTCATGATTTTGATTGGTTTAAGATAACAAATGACTATTGGATAATCTCGTGATATGCTTGGCCTTAGATAGTCTCGTGTAATTTTTTCTTTTACATTATTTCTATTTTTTATTATCCAAATCACCTTTTATTTATAATTGAAAAATATTAGCCATGTCAAAATTTACATAAATTTAATAAAAACTCATTTTTCAAAAAATTTTCAAAATGGGCCCTTTTAATATGAAATACTATATATATTGTCGTATAGATAGAACTTCTGTAACTATGCTAATCATGTTAATGTAATTTTCTATTGTATAAAAACTATTTTCTTGCAAATCCACAAGAATAACTTCTTTCATTGAATATATATAATACTTTTTCTTCAACCTAATATTATAGAAGTATACAATTAATTCATTTAATTGTGTATCATCATCAACTGTATGAAATCTCTAACATTGGTTGAGTATTGGTTGTATAAAAAGCTATAAAATAGCATAAATCTATAAAGAGGCTTCTAGAAATCAGCTAATTTATTTTTATAATAGATTGTCCAAAACCAGACCCACCTACCCACCCATACTTGCCAATCAAATTTTATATTTTTATATAATAATAAATATATAAAATTTTAAAAATAAATAACTTTTAATATACTAGACCAATTTTGATAATTTAGTCACCAAAATAATCCTCTCAGAGAGAGGTTTCCAACAAGTCTAAAATTATAAAAATCCAATTACTGAATCCTAAATTCAAAATAGGTTTGTGTATTATTATATAGTAAGTATTTAATAAATTATAAAATATTGTAGTATATAGTAATACAAATCTATATTAATCTTAGGATCCAGTAATTGGATTTTAATGATTTCAGATTTATTAAAATCCTTTCTCTAAAAGAATCATTTTGGTATCTAAATCATCAAAATTGGCCCAAGTAAATCAAAAGTTATTTACTATTAAATATTTAATATTTAATAGTAAATAACTTTTGATCTACTAAACCAATTTTAATAATTTAGCTACCAAAATGATCCTCTTAAAGAGTGAATTTCAACAACCTGAAATCATTAAAATCCAATAACTAGATTCTAAAATCGATAGATTTGTATTACTATAAATACTACAATATTTTATAATTTATTAAATATTTACTATAATAATAATACACAAATCTATTTTGATCTTAGAATCCAATAATTGGATTTTACAATTTTAGGCTTGTTGGAATTATCTCTCTGAGAGGATCATTTTGGTAGCTAAATAAATTGATTTAGTGGACCAAAACTTATTTATTATTAAACTTTATTAATAAAATTCATAATTTGGGCTAAAATTTTTTTAATTTTGGCCAGAACTTGATAATTTTGACCAGAATTACACCTGATATTCTAGCTAACCCACTCACCCACCCCTAAATCAGCTGATTTCTGGAAGTTCCTAATTTATATTTGCTTTAATTAATTTGGTATTAACAAGTGCAAATCCATTATTGGAATTGCAGACTGAGTGTAATTGGATTTACAAAAATTGTCATCGTGTGTAGCAGTAAATATTGTTGTAGTATTTGGAATATATTCTGTATAAGTACTGTGATAGTTATTAATATTTAATACTATTGTTTTATCAGTATATTTGACAAGTTCAGAATCAATGACTGTTGCATGTTCTTTAAATGCAAAATTTTTAATTCATGAGACTGTATGAGATATAGTAGTAATATCTAAATCTGAAAGTGTGTCTATAGAAGTGTTAGAAATACCAGTTGAATCTAAATACATTGCTAAATCTCTCTTAATATTGTTAAGAAGAGGGACAGAAATCAGCTGATTTTTTAGGAGAGTAGGGGTTTGTGGATCGATCAGGTCTATATTGTTATAATTGGATTTAATTGGCTAATATTTTAATCAGGTGGGGTAGGGGTATTGTCTCTTAGTAAACAGAAATCACCTGATTTCTGTCCCTCCCCTAATCAACTTATTTCTAATTTTATACAAAAAATAACATAAAAGTAAAAGTTTTTTTTTTTTTACCTATAACTATAAATCTTTATTTTTTGAACTCAGATTAGATAACAAATATAGCTTTTTAAAACAAACATAATTTTGCATCCTCTCTTTCTATAACTGCTTAAAATTTATCAAACAAGTAAATTGTTGGCATATGTTCTTTTTTCTCATAAACATAGAGAACATCTGTTATAATCTTTACTGCTTTAGAAAAGACTATTTTTAGCTTTATCAGTTTTAGCAGTTTTAGATTGCTTACTATAATTAGTACTTTCATTCTCTATGATCTCGATCTCTGATCACTATATACTAGCAGCATGTTGTTGAAAGATTAGTAAACAATTTACCACAATTCTATTGTAATAGTTTAAACAAAGCATATTATCTGTTTTAATATAATTCAGCAAAGTTTAGTTGGTTTGACCTTTGGAAATAATGTTTTTAGTTACTTTTTTCACTATGTTGATTGCTAGCTTTGGCAAAATATAATAGTATACCTAGTCATCTTTGCTTCTAAGTAAAGTTCTTCATTTTGGGAATTATTCTAGAATTATTTTGCACAGTAAAGGGCCATGCTTTTTTGAAACTAATTATAAAAGAAAATTTTATTTTTCTTAAGTAAAATGGTGAATTGTTACAGTTTGAAAAAGTACTTTAAACTATATAAATTAGTTATCTGGGTAATTGATTCTAATCTGCCAATTACATGTTTGTCTTTCTATGAGAATGAACCTGATAACAAGAAAGGTAAAAACTGGATCCTAAAAAGATAAATAGTAGGGTAGCTGGTATTATATAGTGAGTTAACTTAAAATTATAATTAATTATAATTATCTCTAGCTTAAGCTAGTTATCTATAAAAGGGCATTGTTTGGAAATATGGATAATATGGAGAATATATTGCAAATATATAATTGTAGCATAAATCCTGAATTAGTTAAGTAGCGTAACTATATTTAGGTAGAGCTTACCTCAAGGATAAATTAGCCCTAAGTTTATTGTAAAAAATATTAAAGCTTGTATTTGTAATTATGTATATAATGAATAATATAAATAATAATAAAATATACATTAAAAAAAGAGTTCATGATTAAAAAAAAAATAGTTGTGTAATGAATAGAAGTAGTTTCTTGAATTGAGTAATGTAATTAATTTATATTGTCAAATTATGTATTTAAAGACTCAAATTTTGTTTTTCAATAAAGTTCTTTAGACTTCAATCTGTCTTATAAATCCTAAACCCATAAGTTAGTAGACATTTCAAAGCCAAAAGCAACTTATAAAAATTTATTTGTATAATCAAATTCTTACACTTCTTGTTAGCATTAAATTAATGCTCCTTGTTTTATTTATTATTTCTTGATTGGTTATTTTGATAAATCATTGATTTGTTTAAGACTACACCTAATTGATTGATTGATGCATTGTTTTATATATTATATTGACTTTTGATTGATTCCTTAAGAACTTAACATTATTTCTTGACATAACTGTCCCCGCATCATTTTCCCTTCACGCCAAAATATTTGTTGCCCCTCCATTAATTCTCTAGAATATATCCCACGCATCCCTCCCATCATTAAATACTAGTTTACTATCCTGAAGCTAAACCGGCGTATTGTCTGCTGCTCTCCCAATTGATAGTAACAATCGGACCAGGTATCCCGGGTATTTTCATTACTTAATTTTGTACCCGGGATACCTCTATTTGAGGGTATACCGTATAGAGACAATATGTTTTACTATATCTACCTGGGATGATACATATAGCATGAATAATACTATGTACCCGGGTATAAGTCACGAACTGGCATTCCAAACTGGCAAGGGGTACACCGCTTGAGGGGGTACCCAGGTCCGATTTTTACGGTATTTTTATAATAAAAGAATATTGAAAATATTTTTCGTTATATTTCATTTAATAATAATTTTTCTTTCCTAATTTTAAAATCTGTATTCAAAATTTACATATTATTTTAAAATTTTCAATTGATACATATACAGTACAGCCTAATTATACTAATTTTGTTTATATATATTTTATTAAAAATTTTAATATATGTAAATTTTGAAAACGTGAAGTTGTTAAGAATGTAATAAAAATTGAAATACTTCAAAATTGGAAAAGAAAAATTTTATTAAACAAAATATAACGAAAAATATTTTTATTATTCTTTTATTATAAAAATTACGCCAATAATTTTTGTCAAAAACGACAAAAGAAATCGATAAACTTTTTCCCAATATCACGGTATCCGAACACTGTGATTATTAAAATGACTATAAAATTTATATAAAAATTAATAGATCCATAAAGTAAATTATATAAAAACTGATGGCACTCAGATTAAAATAATAACCAATCTTGCATATGATTGGTTCAAAAACTTTTTATTCATAATAAAAACTGCGGAGTTGGAAAATTTGGCCCATACATATAGTAAGTAGGCTTGTATTATTGCTTCATGTCGGACTAGCTCCGGTCTATTCCTGACCCTAAATTTTGGTCGATATGCTGAATTCTGGCCACCAATCAATCCTTAAGCAATGACTTACGTCACGATCTGTTCCTATTGGTGACACTAATCGTTGTACAGATTACACTGTGTGACCTTACCATGGAGGCGGGTCGTCAATTTAGTATATAAATGGTTTTGTAAAATAATTAAAACCTGTTTAAGATTCATTTTTTTGCTGTCGAACTGTTTCTAAAATTTTTATAAGAGATTAAAATAATGGTAGTCCAACTTACAACGGATTGTATCGAAGAAATTCTCAAATATCTGTCAAATGATGTCAAGACTTTACATTCTTGTTTGTTAGTAAATCGGTCATGGTGTCGTCTTACTGTTCCTATCTTATGGTGCAATCCTTGGAAATATAAATTCGATATTGGTGAAGAAAAATTCAATCAGGCAATGACTATGATTTTGTTATCATTCATCCCCCTTGAAATAAGGGAGGTATTGCGACAACAATACAAGAACGTTGTCATTGATTTTCCTCCAGCTCGAACTCCATTATTTAAATATACTTCATATTGCCAGTACCTTCCACGGTATGATATTAGACAACTTTGGAATGAGATAGAAAATAGAAATGGGTTGGCCTATTCTATTCCGGATTATGTTCGATATTTTTATATGAAGCATATATATATGATGTTCATAAATTCCAATTCAAATCTTAAACACCTTGAACTTCCACAACATATGCGTCGACTAATAGATTTCTGCGCTTGTAGAGAGGGGTTAAGTCAATTACTAGTTTTGGAATGTAATGCCAATTATGATAGTGGATCTTTTTATGACATCGCAGAAATTTGTCGTTCCTTACAAAAGTTGATTGTTGATTGTGATCATGACAATGATGGTTTGGCGACGTTAATTCGAAATCAACATGGATTGGAATACCTAGAAATTGCATCACTAGAAGGTGATGAATGTACGAATATTGGTAATGCTTTAAAGACACAAGCTGATACCCTTTCACATATTCGGTTATCGTTCCTTGCTTGCATATCGCCAAAAATTCTATGGTCATTTATAAACTTAAGGACATTACAGTTTGATCTGATTGACCTTGGCGCTTCATATGTTGAAGAGATATTGGAACAAGCAAACTTTCCATATCTCGAAGTACTTGATATATTCGGTCTTAAGTGTGAACTTCATATTAATCTTCTTACGAGATTGATTAAGCAAACTCAACATACGCTGCAAAGACTATATTGGAATGAAGTCACAAAGCCAATGGAAGAGGACTTACGATCTTATCTTGAAGCTATAGCACTAAATTGTCCAAATCTTAAATTCATTACTATTCCTTACATGAACCAAGTTAAAAATCTTTTTGAAAATTTATTGATATCCTGCAAACAATTAGAAGGTATCAAAATAGTAATATGCGAAAAAGTTGATGCAAATTGGGTGTTTGAATGCTTGGGGAAAAAATCGTCAAAAAATTTACACCTAATAAATTTATCAGAAGGATGGTGGTTCTCACACACAGAATTGGAGGCGTTTTTTAAAATGTGGAAAGAAAGAAAACCGATGATATTCATTTCGCCAAGAGATACAATTCAAGACAGAAAAATAATTGGAGTCATTGAAAAGTATTTGCAATTGGGGACAATTAAAAAACATATTGACATAGGATTTGACATGAATCATATACGTTGGATCAAGGATTCTTGGAGAATAGGTCCAGTGTATGATAGATAAATGCTTTCAGGTGCTCGACAGTTACTGTTTCTTTGTTGGTGTTATTTTGGTGTTATTGATTTATAACGAAACTAAATAAAATACAGCTCTTTAATTACAATAATAATAATAATCCGAACAAGCAATTTCCCAAGTTACAAATTTACAGGTTTGGTTCAAATCATTTATTATATTTGCAAATACGGTTGACGGTCATATGGATAATAAAGCATTTAATTTTTTTTTTTCTAGCTGTACATAAGTTTTTTGATCTATATTAACACAAGATATATAAGATATTTTAAAGGTTTGTAAATTATAACTAATAATAGTGATTGTATAAATTGTACAATAGAAATTTATCTTTTACATTTTAGGCAAATTAGTTTTACAATAATATATTTTTATTATTTTTAAATTATAGTTAATAATTATTTTGCTTTTAAATTTTTATTATTATGTAAAATATTTTGTTTTGAACTTGAATCAAAAGTTTACGTTATTATCTTCGATTTAAATTATTTAGTAATGTGCGATATGATTTTGATCTAATTATTTAATTATTAATGTGATTAGAGCTTCGAATTATAGTTGACGTTGGAATTCATTTATAGGATTAACATGTTAGCGTGGCACTTAACACGTTGCCGTAAAAATCGTAAACCGCATTGTCGTAATCCCATATTATCGTCACGCTGTATTGTTATAGCTCCGTATTGCTGTAACGCGTATGAGCGAGATATTTGTTTGCACTGATAGGCATTTGGAGAATGTGTTCACCACAGTGGCTGGATAAGGATTGGATTCTCCGAAAATCCAGATCAGAATGATTTTTATACATTTGTTTATAATCCTGGCTAATTCCATCCACGTAACTTTTTCATATACTACATGTATCTACTTAATTTAGGTGATCGAGTATAAATACTGTATTATCCACGTTCAGTCTTTAACGTTAAAGGCAATGCAAAAAAGGGTTCATTTTTAAAATAAGTATATGAAAGCTTATGTTACGTGAATGGAAGGAGATAAATCAGCTGTATCCTGAGTAATTGGATATAACCAAAAATTTACTGGGAACGTATGATTAGTGTATCGGCTACGTAAGCAGCCGATACTTCAGTTATACCTTTGTTATACCCAATTACTCAGGGTACTATCGTCAAGATTACCTTGTTTAACAATGAAAACTCCTGTAACATAGTATAAGGCCATACAAACTTAATAAATTGGTTCTCATAATCTGGCCGGGTCAAATTCTTCTAAATTTTCAAAAAGAGGTATGAATATATTCTTTACAGAAACACACTTTTTTTTGATAATCTTTAAGATTATAATAGATCAATGAAAAAAAATTAGGAAGTTTCTGTAAAGTTTATTATCCGGGCGGGTTTTTGTGTTTTACACCCACCATATGTTTTCATTAAATTTTTTTACATTAGGGTTAGTGTTTAAGGCTAGGTTAGGTTTAGGAAGTGTTTTCAGAAGCCTACTTTAGAATATCTCGCATTGATTAATTAGCTAGCTTTGAGATAATGTATGCATGGGTGTAAAACACCATGGTGCGTTTTTTCTATATATGGTTTTTATATATAAAATTTTTTTTGAAAATAAAATTAAAAACCGGGTTTCCAGGCCATTTTTAAAAACTAATCTTGCATGGTCTAATATCTATATTATTAACACCCTCCTTTGGTCACTATATCAAGACCGCAGGGTATAAATCAGTTATACCCAACTGCCCAGGATATAACTATTATGAATTTATTATCACCTGTTTTTTCAAATCAATTTCTCATTAATGTTAAATTATTTAATTGTTTAAAAGTTTAGAACGTGCGGATCCAATAAAATTGCTTGATTTCTGTAATAAAGCGATTTGATTAGATTCGTACATTACAAAAAATTATTCTCGGATAAAAAAATTAAGAGATGTACAACAAATAAAATTAACTAATTAACGCGCGAAATAAAAGAAAATATTATACAATTTATAAATATAATCATGCAATATACAATATTAGAATTTATCTTTTATGTTTATAAATTGAGGTTATAATTATTGTTACTTATTGATTGCGAAAAAATAACGGGTATTTTGAAAAGTTAAACAACATGCAGTGTGTTACAAAAATTGATAGTACCCATATTTTCGTCGACCCACGCGTCATTTTGACTATATGTTCAGTGCATGTGCATTATTATTATTTATTACCTGCCCGAAACGAAAGTATCGCGATGTAACCGTATGATTTTTAGTAACGTAATGACGTAGTGTTTTCGATTAGTAATCGTTAGTAGTATTCAAGGGGAATGGGCTTTTTCCAGATAAAGCAGTTTCTGTTTTTTCTGCTAACCCGATTTTGTCTGGTTATTTCGTCCCACCTCTCATATAACGGGTTGCTGTTTGCCTTAAGAAGTTAGTTCGAATGGCCTGTCGCGACGACAATCAGTTTTTCTTTAGTTATTTTTAGACGGGATAATTATCATCATTTTATTTTAACGTAGTAGTGGTAGACACTCATGAAAGGAAAAATTTTTAGTTGTAATTAGAAGTGAACTGTTTAGACGACAGTCACGAGAGTAAGTTTTTTTGTATTGATAGCATCTGTTCTAGGTTTGTTTGCGTGGTAAGCAATTAGGGTTAAGGTGGTTTTTTGTTTCAGAAAGAGTTATCTGGCTTTTTCCATCCCACCCGGTACATTAGATAGTAGCATTTAGAAGATAATCTGTTTAAGTTCGATCGATACTCTTGATTTCTTCGTATATCACGAAATCGGAGGGGACAGAATACCCATAACTGTATTTCTTAATTTTTCATAGTTTTTTTTTTTTTTTTAAATTTCCTCGGGCTTTTGAACANGTTAGGTCCTTATACGTTGGCGTTACGTCACATACTTAACCGGAGAACCCCTTATAGGGTTACGTCAATTTAATCAAACTCATCCAACCTGGATGGCACTTGGTGTTGAATATTTTCGACAATACGAAGAAAATAATACGCCTGAACAGCATAAAACTTTTTTCCGTGAACTAGAGGTCGTTATGGTATATTTCTTACTCGCTCGACCATTTTGTCTCAACAAAGAAATTACAGAATTTATAAAAAAATGGGTTCAAAATGTATGATATTTGTTATGATATTCTATTTTACGTTTATATAAAGTTATATTAATTCCTTTCAATTCAGCTTCGGCAGAGCCAGATTACTGTAGATCCTTCCTCCGGAGATAATATGGATTTAGACCAAATCACGTTTAAACCTTCCGCTGAAATCGACGAAGGCCAATTCCGAGAAGCAATTGACAAATGCGATGTGTACAATTATCCTGATATAAGAAAATTCGTTCTTGCCAAGAACAATGAGAAACTAGCGGATCCACATATCAATGCGCTGTGTCCCGAGATTGATATGACAATTGAGCATATCTGTCCTCAATCAGCAGCACAGCCCGGAGGAATGTCCCCTTGGCGTACTGGTAACTAAATATACATATTCTTTGCAACCTAATATTCATTTTTCACCAACAAATTTTACATATGTATCAGGTCTCACAGGTTGGCATCACACTGTCATCAAAAAATACCTGAACAGAGTCGGTAATCTTGCATTACTTTCGAGACCCCCAACAGTTCTGTCCGGGAAAAGAAATACGGTAAAAAGTATGACACATATCAGGCTTCCAGTTTTGCGATTACGCAACATCTTTGCATAAACTTTCCCAAAACACACTCATCATTCTCGCAAGAAGGAAAAAGAGGCACGAATTCCTTGTCGATACTTTTGTGAAGGTCTATTATGACAAGTCATAAATCATTTTGTTATAAATAGCATCGTCAACTTAATTAAATTAATTTTGTATTATAGAATTTAAAATTTTGTATTTTTAATAATTTATGCATTATTTAAAAAGTCGATAGTATCGTGTAACATGTATAAGAATTTATTTTAATTACGCACTATAAAGCATTAAATTTACGTATTAAATATGAATTATATACTGTATATTATCTATATTATTAAATATCGATCTATCGCTATTGCACCATTTTCTATATTACCTGTTACAATTAGATACTTAATTACTAATAATTATAAACCGCTTTTTGTTCGTTTGTAATTGATATTCTTATCTGAAAGGAACTCTTGCCAATATTCCTTTATATTTTTAGGAACATCAGGTCAAATATACGCAAAATGAGCTTACATTTCTGCAGGATCCCATAGCTTCAATATTTTGAACAATCATGACAAGTTGTGCTACGGCCACTAGTAACATTACTTGTTATATGTAACAGGCTGATGAAAACAATCGGTACAGCATTTAGTTTGAGGAACTTTTAGATCCAATTCCAATTTTCTATTCACTTTGTATATACATGTTTACTTTGCATACATATTTCGACCACGTCGATATTGCGAAGTCTAAAAACTTGTCATACTCCGATTCAGTCAATTAGTTATGAAGTATCTGTCTGATGAGAACTTTCCCTTCTGTTTCTCTGCATACTATTCATGGCATATTAATATGCGATTTTTTTTACTTGAGAACTTTTGCAATTTCACGCATTGTAGCCATATTGATATTGTAGCACATCCATCGGTCAAACACAATCAAATCTGTCTGATAAAAACATTCGGTAATAACATTTGAGAAGTATTCAGATTCAATTCCTACTCTATCGTTTTTATTTCTCACCTTTTGCCTGCATACATAATTGTGTTTACCGTTAATGCTACGAAAAAAAACTTAGTATGAAGATGCTTACAAAGCTTACAAACTAATAAATACATGCAAAAACTTATTCACATTTATCTTAGAGGATAGATGGAGTGCGTATTTATTAATAACAACCCCAAATTCATTAAAGAATCTAAACGATATAAATCAAGCTTTAATTTACGGTTGATAAATCCAAGTACACCATAGAAGCGACTAAATTTAAACATTAAATTCGGAAAAAAAACCTGTCACTTTCAAATTAAACAGTTAACAATAAAAATTTAGTTAAATATTATAATAAAGGAGCTTAGACAAAAATATTTCCAGTTACTTTCACTCTACAGTATACTTGTTGGCAAAACTATAAATCTTTAAAATTCCACCCAAACCCAAGCTCCAATTGGACAAATCCCAAATCCCAAACTGGTTTAAGCTGTTATAATTCCAAATCCCAAACTCTGGTAAAATCCCAATCCCAATTCCTAATTCCAATTCCAAATCCAAAATTCCAGTTTCGATAACAATCTCCAACATTAAGCGTCCCTTCGACAACAATTTTTCGGGTATAAGTCTGAACATTCTATATCGATATCAATGCATCTAATACACTATTATGGAATGTGGTATCAAGGTTTATGGGCTCTGCATTGTGAACAATAGGTTTGCAAATTCGATAATTTGTACTAATTTGGATAAATAATAAGTAACTATTGGTTTTGGAATTTGGCCAGAGTTTGGGATTTGGGTTTTTTGGATGGGATTTGGGATTTGGCTGGAGTTTGGGATTTGGAATTTGGGATGAGATTTGGGGAGTTTGGGATTTGGATTTGGGGATTAGGAATTTGGGATTGGGATTTGACCATTTTTGCCATATGGGATTTTCAAGCATGACTGGACAAACCGTTTGGTCGGGTTTGACCCATGACCAAATCCCAAATCCCATGGGTTTTGCCAACAATTATACTCTACAATATAAAATTTACACGGTCCGATATATTTTGCCTTCTAAGTCCACGAGGAGTAAGTTTCTTTTAAGATTTTATATAGTAAATAATAGTGTCCGTTCGAAGCTAAGAATGATTTTTACCAAAAGATAATCTAAATCGTATAAATGTCTGCCTTAATTTGCATCATCCCTGCTTTTATAGAATTTAAAATGTTATAATGATTTAATATAGAACGTTAATTCGAAAAACTTTTACTATAAAAAGTCTTTCTTCGGCACTATGTTCATAGCGATACGTGATGTTGGACTGATCATGTGTGTTACTTTTTTTTATGCATGCGAAGTTACACGAAGAATCTGATTGGTTGACTATTTTAATCCGCCATGCAACTTCACGTGAAAGATAGTGACGTTAGCAAAATTGCAATTTTTTTTTTTTAAATTTCCTCGGGCTTTTGAACACCCGAAGCCACTGTTGGCGGTCTTTATTAAGATCATTGGTCATGGGGACCCACCGGGCCCCCTACATTTTCATTACATATACTATTTCTATTTTTAATTTGTCCTACGAAGTCTATCCTACCCTACTCTCCTTCATCCAGTTTTTCTGGCCGAGTCCAGCCGGTCCGTCATTCGGTGCACCCCACCCGTAGGCTTCTTAGATCAACTTTAAGGAGTTAGTTTACTCCGCCGACATGCTTGTATAGGTCCATTTTTCATCTACCCCAGGTACTCCCTTCCGAGTTTGGGTCAGGCCTGGATTTTCCTCGTGGGACGTCTTCCTAATTTAGTATCCAACACCATGTTGTATCGTACAACCGGAGTTCCACCGGAAGTATTCTCTTGTTCAACCGGATTTTCCTTTTTATAGTGGATGGTCCTTATGTTTACGACGTTTCTTGTCGGATTTTTTTCCCTTTTCTGGGTACCGCATGACCCATGTGGCTATGTCACGCAGCTCTGTTAGTACCTTGTCCGGAAATGGAAAGAAGTGCTATTCCTCATCACAGATCTTTAACACTCGTGGTCTCTACACGGTTTTTGTCATCCACTAGACTCGAACCGGCGACCTTGCGAGTGCGACCCTGGAGCGCTAACCACTGCACTATCCGACCCAGGGTCTATTTTCATAGTTTTTAGTAACACTTCTCAATGAGAGTTAAAGGCTGATCGCTGACATAGGACTTTTATGTAATTGACTAATTTTCATTAATCTTAAACATGAACGGCGACAATAATTTTGGCCCACAGCCAGCAAAATTCGGCCCGGTTTCATAGTTATTTCCTTTAAGATCAGCTTGCGAACAGCCTGCATATTCAAAATATAGGGGTCGGTTCTGAACTATCTATAGATAAGTAATAATTTGGTTACTGTATATCTTTTCTATAGTAATTATATGCTTACTTTGACTATCTTTTGTAGGCCTTTTCTATTTTAGTAATATATTAAGATTGTTTAAAAACCTTATCTATTTATAGATTGCTATTAAAGCTAGATACATATATTTAGAAAACAAAGCAAGACAAAAATAAAAAATAAGAGTGTAGTAATTTAAAAAAGTTGTTAAGTTGTTACTCTTCAAGTGTCAGGTCTAGGGTTCAAATTCTACTAGTAATGGTTTAAAAAATAGGACTGTGTTTAGTGACTGTTTCTTATTAATTAGTTGGGTATATTATTTGTAGTTTTGGTTCTACTATCTAAAATAGAAGCTTTTAGGCATAGTTGTATAAGATCATATAGATAAATTCAAAAAACTAAAAAATAAAAAACTATTTGGCAAGTTCCAAATAAAAAAATAGTAAAGATTTTTGATAGTATTACTAAAACTAGAGCTTTAAAAACTAAAGACTGAAAAAGCTAATGATAAAAACCAAAAAGAAAAGGTTCACCAATTTGGCTATTAGAACTATATTAAAAGAAAAAAACCTATACTTCAGAAACAAGTACTGTACCAAAAAAGAAAAACTATAAGGTACCTAATATTAAAGTAGATTAATCCATTTGAACTAACTAGTTTGAAAGTTTAAAAAGAATTAGTATATAAAGACTAGAGAGAAGATAAAGGTAAATACTAGAATTGGAATGAACTTTATAAAAGCAAAAGTAAATAATAGTAGTAGTTCAAAAGTACTACTAAGGACCGTGTCATTAATTACCTGATTATTTTTTATCAGAGGCCTACCCTTCTTCCTCTTCCTTATATATATAGTCATGTTCTTATATATAATTTCAACTTTTTTTACCCCCTTCTAAAAAATCATCTAATTTTTGTCACTCTCTTAACTGCAAATATTGGTTAATACTATAGTACAAATTACCAAAATATAGATAAATATTTGTATAGGACAGGTAGGATTCATATTATTTCACTGACAATTACTTTACAGACATAACAACCATTTTACCGACAAGCTTTTTTTACTGACAAATAACTCGCTGACACTCGATTTGCCGACAAGCATGTTTTTACCGACATGTTGATTTTACTGACACACACTTCACCGACAGTTAATTTTACCGACAAAATCAACTTACTGACAAGCTCATTTTACCGAAAATAGAATTTACCGACAAGATTATTCTACCGACAATACAATTTATCGACAAACAATTTGCCGACAAACAATTCACCAGATGCCTTAAGTATCATGGTTGATGCTGAAGTTATAGGGTCTTGATTTGAAACTATAAGCCCTGCTAAAATCCACATATACTCTATAAATATGAAATCTATACCCAAACCCTACCCTAACCCTATCCCTTAGATTGTAGTAGAACACAGGCAAATTTGCCTGCGTTTTTGCACTTTTTTAGCTCTGATTTACTTTTTTAAAATACTAAAATAATTAAATAAAACTTTGTACAATTATATTTGAAAATAAGGATTACTTTTTTGCAAAATTAGTTTTTATATTATAAGAAAATAAATTATAGTTACATATAAGCTGAAAATAGATAATTTTAAGAAAAAATTTTTTTAAAAAATTTTATTACAATTTTTCTGCGATCTTATTTAGTTTTAGTTTTAGAACTATAGTTCTTAAGACAATATTGTAGTTTATATAAAGGATGACAACTTTCATTATTGCAACTTTAATGATTTACTTGTAAAAATTAAGACTTGTATTAGAAGTAAAGATTTTTTTTATAGACGGGAACATATAAAATTTGAAAAAATCTAAAGAAAAATTTTAATAGTAAAAATGCCAATACAAGAACTTTAAACATTTATTATATTAAAGTTTTCTAATGATTTTAAAAAAATTTTATAACAAAGTTACTAAAACAAAACTTAAAGAATATTTTTTACTTAGAAAAGATATGGCTAAAATCAATATTTAAAATTTTATTAAAAATTTAAAATACGCAGGCAAATTTGCCTGTGTTACAATCTAAGGGATAAGACAAAGACGAAAAAAACATCCAAAGAAAATTTTAAAATTTTATATCAAAATGGGTCATAACTTCAACATCAGCTGTGACAATAATTATTATTATCGTCATTAATAAAATGCGCAATTTTTATTGTCATTATTAACAAATTGCATAATACGTAATTATTCTTAGTAGTTTATTACATTGCTGTGGTCTTATATGTCAACGAGTTGTATTGTTAGCAATTGTATTGTCGGCAAATCGTAATGTCGATGAATTGTATTGTCAGTAGAATAAGCTTGTCGGTATATTCTATTTTCGGTAAAATGAGCTTGTTAGTAAGTTGATTTTGTCGGTAAATGTAACTGTCGGTAAAGTGTGTGTCAGTAAAATCAACTTGTCGGTAAATCAAGTGTCAGCGAATTTTGTGTCAGTAAAAAAAGCTTGTCAGTAAAATGATTGTCTTGGTGTAGGTTGATGTCTGTGAAGTGATTATTGGCGATTTGATTGCCACCCGAACAGGTAGTGCTCTACTAAGTTTTTTATTAAGAATAAGCTAGATTTGATCTTTGAACAGTATTGTATATTTTGGCTGTCCATAGTTTTTTTTGACTTGTTCAAATCCAAGTTTGTTTAGGCTTTAATAATAAATTATGATTTTATATTTTTTTAAATGCTAAACACAATCTAGTTAAAATTAAAATAGGTTATTTTAATAAAATTTTAAATAATTTTACTTTATTTAATTGTTCAAAATTGTTCAAATTATTGTTTATATTATTGTTCAAAACTGCCCTGTAACAATACTACTTTCAGGTATAAGAATAGAGTCCTAAAAATATAAAAAGTAAATTCATAAAATTAGAACTAACTATATATACTACTAATACTATGATAATATTAGTAAAATTAGTTAGTAGTACAAAAAATCAGTAAGGAAGCGCCAGAAATCAACTGATTTCCATTTACTATATAGCCTACCCAGGACCCCAAAGAACTCTGATACAACTCAGATCTGAGTTTGTATAATTTTAGCAGTATTTTAGCAAAATAAATGTATAAAATAAAGCAAAATTTGAAAATTTACTATATAAAAATGCAACGTTTGATAAATTTCTATGCAAAATTTCCTTTTTTAGAGGATGGCTAAAGACAGGTGCGTTTATATGTTTTTGATTATTTAATTAAAATTAGGGTAAGGGTTAGTTAGGGGTTAGGTTTAGGGCTTGTCTTATAAGGAAAATTGTCTTCACGACATTGTTTTTAATGCTCCTAGACAGGTTTAGACACTCGTTTTTTGTACTTTCGGTATTTTTGCACTTTTTTTCTTTGTTTTTGTCTTGTCGGGCTGATGCGTAAAGATCAAATTTTACGATTTGATTGGCTTTCTATCACGTGAACACACCTAGCTTTAGACAACCCCTTTTTTAGAATCATCTGAGTTGTATCAGAGTTCTTCGGGGTCCTGCCTACCCACCTCTCTCTCACCTGACTGGGTTAATAACCAATTAAATTTCACGTATATTAAATTATTATTAAAAATATTTATAAACTTTAATAGTTAATAACTTTTGATCTACTAGTCCAATTTGGATAATTTAACTACCAAAATGATTCTCTCAAAAAGAGAATTCCAACAAGCCCAAAACCTCAAAATCTAATTACAGGATCATAAGATCGATATAGATTTGTATATTATTACTATATAGTTTTATTAAGAATAGGGTGAACGTAGATCATTTTTAATAGTGATCACGTTGTGATCATATGAAATCAGGTGATCAACCAATCACGATAGTAAACAATATAGATTCAACTAATCCGAATTAATCATTTTTGTGTAACCAAGAAAAATTTGAGCTGACTTAAGAAAACTTTACGACATATAGAAGTATAATTTTTTCAAATACTATATTTATTAAAATTTTACTATTATAAAAAGAGTATTTTGTACTACATATTATAAAATTTTTGGCTAAATTAATAACAACCATAAAAAGTTTTATTTGTAGCACATTTTTATTTTCTATATAAATCTCATTGTACCACTAAAATCATATGATAAATGATCTACATTCACTCTACCCTTAAATAATACTATATACAGTCTTCCTTCTCTATAATCACCTCCCATATAATCACAACTCCTATATTGTCACACAAATTTTTAATCCCGTTTGTTTTTATATAAAAATACCTTTATATAATCAAAATTAGCTTATAATCACTATTATATTATATATCGTAAATAAAATATGGGAAATTATAGGTATCTCCCGTGGGAGATATAAGAACTATATATCTCCTGCATTTCAAGATACTCATGTGATAATGCACTATAGTTGGATTGCTGGACCTCGAGTTATTATCTAACCTTATTTTTTCATGTATTACAAAAAAATCACGTTTACTTGATACGTGCCACTTCACAGCATGTGTTCATTTGCTCGGTTGACCTTATACTTGTATGTACATAATCATGTGACCTAAAATATTTAGACTAAAATAATTGGTGAGTTATATGTATGTACATAAAGCAAATTTTCTCTCAAAAACTAAACTTTAGAATTGACCAACACAATTTTTTAATTTTAAAAATTACAAACACAAACTGAACCGGTGGGTATTAAAGCTAAGTGACAAACATGTATAGAATTTTACATACCTACGTTGCATATACTATATGTAAGTAATTCAAATTAGTTTCTGTTTTAGTTTTATAAAAGTGACAAAGTTTTACTGAATATTTTTTTATAAAAAATTTCTAGAAACGCCCAATATTTGTATTAAGAAAAACAACAAAATCCATAAAGAAGCAAGGACCGTAAAGAGTAACAGCATACAAGCAGAACTTTATATAAGCGTTGGTTAGAAACTATATTCTAATCATGGTTTATATTTTACCAAGCACACAAGAACGGCATTATAATGGTAGGGTATTAGGCATTAGTAACATGATATGATTATGGTATAGAAAACTAATAAAGTTTTTAACGAATCAAAAAACATATTAGAGTTTGAAAGCATATTGGAACCTGAAAGTTTAGAGGAATTCAAAGGCTCAGTTGAACCTAAAAGCCCGGTAGAATCTGAAAGTTCAATAAAATCTGAAAGGCCGATAGAACTTGAAAGCTCAGTGGAACCTAAAAGTTTTATGGAACTTGAAAGCTCAGTAGAACCTGGAGGCTCAGTAGAATCTGAAGATACATTATTTCAAAATGGCGAAGTTTATGATTCTCTTGAAGCCTTTAAATGTATAGCTGACCAATATTCAAAAGCAAACGGATTTAAAGTTATTTACAATAAAGGCAGTAACCGTAGTGATAGTCTATGTCGAACTCAAGTTTTCACTTGCGATCGTTATAGTTAATTCAAACCTAAATCTAAAGATTCCAGCAAAATAAAAAGAAATGTTGAATCTAAAAAATGTAATTGTCAGTGGTCTATTCGGCTTAATCATAACCAAATTGATGACAAGTATTATATTTCACAAACAATATTTTGCTATAATCACCTTCTGATTCCAGTTTAGCTTAGGCATATTTTACCTGCAAGTCGTGAAATACCAATGGATATTAAAGAAGAAATTCTACTCTTTAAAAAGGCTGGAATCTCAACATCACAAATCCAGTCACTGCTTGTGACAAAGTATGGACCAATTGCCAAGAAATGGATAATTCAGGATTTGTATAACTTTATTAGCACTGATCATATTTTTCATAATGAATTCCAGGCCAATGATTTTATTCTCCTCCTACAACAAAAACGCAGAGATGATCCTGAGTTTTTTTTGAATTTGAGCTGGACAAAGAGAATCATTTGAAGCATGTAATTTGGGCATATTCATCTCAAAAACGGTAGTATACACGTATATGCTTCTATAATGTTATCGTATATGATAATACGTACAAATGTAATTATTTTTCGATACCTTTTGGGGTGCTTACTGGTGTGACTAATAATGGACATTATTACTGTATGGCTGGTGCACTGCTTCGGGTCGAGACCTGTTCACGTTTTGAGTAGCTTTTTAAGCCTTTATATGTATTTTTTGCTCTGCTCCACAGACTATACTTATCGACAATGACCTCCCTATGGCTGATGCCATTCGTTCTGTTCTAACTGTTAAGCATGGCACCAAAGATGGTCTTTGCATATGGCATATGCTCAAAAATATTAAATCAAATATGACCACCAAACTCGGACCTAAATATAATAAGTTTTATACTAATCTCATTAAATGTCTTAATCATCATATCAATCAAAGCGAGTTTGAGGAACGATGGAATAATGTTATGATAAACGATGACTATGCTGAAGCAAGATCATATCTGGAAGTACTTAATCATTGGCATGAGTGTTGGGCCCCAGTGTACCTTAAAGACCATTTTTTTGCTGATATGTCATCAACACAAAGGGGAGAGTCGATGAATAAACTATTGAAAGGCTTTCTTGATAGTAAAACCATGCTTACCGATTTTTAGCAGTTTTTGAATGAGCACTTGATGCTCATGAAGAAGCTGAACATATTTCTGCATACAAAGAGCTTGTCTATCCCTCCCGTTCGACTTCTGAGAACCCTATAAAAAAACAAGCTGCTAATTGTCTAACGCGATATGCATGAAAGATATTCGCGGCCGAATGGAATGAAAAGGATACTTACATGTGTGAGGAAGTAAATAGTGATAATGAGTTGCACTGTTTTAAATTATTATGTTACGAAAGACCTGACATCATACGTTGGGTATTTTATGATGGTTGTATGCTTTCCTGCAGCTGCCATAATCTTGAATTTGCTATAATAATTTGTCATCATTCTCTTGCAGTGGCAGTCCGCCTTTTTCTTGCTCAACTTGGCGATTTTCACTTTCCAAAATGTTAGCAAAAAGATCCTTCTGAATTGGAGCTTGCCAAAAAATATATTAATTTTTACAGTTATTCACAACCTCAAGCCCATGAAACTTCAGCATTATATGAATCTTCTAGTGAATGCGGCTTTAAACTCCGGTATATATGTATTTGTAGACTATCAGGAGGAATTGCAAGTAAAATTGCAATGGACCCTGATAAATGTTCAAACTTTACACTATACCTCGAGAAATATTTGGAAGACCTTTATGTTATTGTCAACAATAATCAGAATTCAACCTATAAAGAAAATGCATCAGTATCCTCTAGGCTTCTAGTAATTAACAATCCTCTTAAAAGCAAAGCAGTTGGACAGCCAAAAACAAGAAGAATTAGGAGTGAAAAAGAAAATATACCTGTAGCTGCGGTAAAAAAAAATGAGGTGGACCAAAAAAGGCTCTTGAAGAGAGCCCAACTGAAAGTTAAAGTAATAGTAATCTAAGGCATTTACAAAACACATATGTAGTTTTATGTAAATGCTTGGTGTTAGAATAACATTTATATAATTTCTTTTTTTTTTAATATATATATATATCAAAAAAACTTCAATCGACTAATCAACAAAAAATTATCGCCACTGGTCGAATTGGAACAGATGGGCCCATAATAAGCTGCTTCAACAACACCTGAACCTCGAAAATTACTTCTCTCCTAACTCTACTAACCTTTATTGTTTCTACTACTCACAACCACGCAAAACTAGAAATAATTACTAATAACTTCTCCCTATATACTACCATAACACAAGCTACTGATACCCACTTCCTACAACATTTACGACTAGATCAAACACAATGACCTCTCCTACTGCGCATAACTGCAGCAATAATCGGCAAAAGGAAAATCAACATCATATACAACAAGGAATTAACTATAGTCGACCCTCTCCCTCCACACCAACTTAATACAACCCCACAGAATTTCTTATACAACTGCTATACACCTCTCTTGAACGACTTTGCTATCACTCACTCATTAAAATCAACAATCAAACTTATACACCAAACTACCAACCTTATACGATGGCATAACCAACAAAGAATAAATCTATGGGAAAACCACCTAAATGATATCAACTGGGATGCCACCCTAGCGACTATATCATACAATGATAAACCAAAAGCGCTATACACCAACCTGGCACTATCCAACTTGAAGAACTTCAAAGTGAAACTGCTCGCGGAAGAATTACCCACTTCACTCCTCCTACACCTTCGTAACCCTAAAAACTACCCAAACTACCTATGCCCAAGATGCTACTCAGAACCTGAAGACTACTCCCATCTACTAACCTGCATCTCTAACCCCTTTAGCTTCAAAACAGAACTCAAAAGAATCTTAATTGAAACCGCAAGGAAAGAAGAAAAACTATTGGAAAACCCTGAAACCTTTGTTCAATCCTATCTCGAACTACATATCTCAAAGAAAATTCTGTTTGGGATAATCACAAGAAGAACACTAGCCCCTTTTGCTTCCCTATACCTGAAGAACAAACTAACACCTTTACTCCACCACAACATCGCCAAATTCATCTATAAGAAAATATGGATCCCTTCTCGCATGTCCCAACACACAGAAGTAGTCCCTCCTCCCCCTCCACTCCCATCTCCAACGATGCTGAAAACACTCCCACTAACCCCAAACTGCATAAATACCACAATAGATAAACTTATTGCCACAAACAATCTTTGCCCAAACTACATACTCAAAATCTAGAGGTCTACGACCATTCTAGTAAAGAATTAGGTCGAGAGTAAAGTAGCTCTTACCTCTACTTCATAATAGATTAGTATATTCCTACATGTAACAAATATATGTATAATTTATAAATCTAATAAAGTATTAGAGGATAGATCTCTCTTTAAAAAATATATATATATATATATATATATTTTTATCATATAATAATGCATTATCATTTTATTGTCTTTTGACAATCAATTCTTAGTTTTACTTAGCTAAAATAGTTCCCAATTACTTATTTAGAAAAAGATTTTTGTTTGCTGCTAAAAGTTTGGGTCTTGGTTATTCAAGGTAATAATGCTATTAATATTTTTTTTTTGTATTTTTATGAATATTAATGCCAGATTTGATTTTTCTACAGATGAAAATAACTTGCAATAATGTTCTGTACTAAAAAAACTATAGATAAGATACTGATAAGATGTATAATTCAAAAAAAATTAAAGCCTAAACATTTAATAATTAATTGAGTTTTTATGTTTCTTGTAACTAATGATTGAAGTATTTTGGCTACGGATTTGTAATATAAGTTCACGATAAAATTATATTAGAATTTTTTTACTATATTTTCACATAATAATGCTCATAAGCGTTATCTGTTATTTCAAAAATCGTTGCCGATTATATAAATGTCAAATGACTGGTTTTTAGCTCAAAATAATGCGTTATTATATAAAGATAAATAAATTATAAAAAATTCTCATAATTAGTCTTAATGCTAGCATAATAAAATTATTATAGTAGCCAATATCTGCTAATTGTCTTTAACTTGCCAAATTGATTCTCGAGGTAAGACCGTCACAAATATGAGAACTGTTAAAGCCAAATTAGTTTTTTGATATAGTTAAAGTTAACAGGTTATATAGATATCAAAAATAAACCTATGCAATATGTAGATTAATATGTAAACAGACCTGGCTTTAAACGACCCCAAATATAGAAACCTAAGGTTGACTCAGGACTGCAGATTATGATATCCATTCAACCAATCAAAATCTCGAAGTAGAGAGTGATAATACTGCGATAATTGAGCATGTGCAGTTTAGCTTTAGGCACAACATACTTAAGTTATGCAAGATAATTGTTTTATAAAGGGTTTCAGATTTAATAATAGTTGGAAGTAAAGGAAAATATAATCATTAGAGTTATCAGATTATTGTGAACCATCAATCATGCGTTCTAATATCAACTCGTTATTCTTCTTCCTATCCTTTTAGCTCTCCTTTTAGCTATCCTTTTACCTATCCTCCTACTTTATTAAACAATCAGATATATTTATATAATTACGATCCTTCCCGCTCTATGCACGATATAATTATTATATATTATTAATCATGAAATGTAATCTTCTATTAACAAATTATTACAATTAATGTAATTATAAATATTTCTATACACATAATTATGATGCAATAATTACATACTAACAAAAATTCACTCAACACTGTTTCAAATATAATATAGAAACTGTATCACTCCAATCAAATCGGGAATTTTAAAAGATCAAAATTAATAAAATCGAAGCGAAAATTAAAATATTTAATCAAACCTTATATTTAAAGTTCAGAGTAAATGCTATTGGACGTCTTTACAATGTAGATGAAATATGCTTTTATTTATTTAAATTACAGTACTAGCAGTATTTTTATAATATAAAGAAAAAATAAATTACAGAGAGGTAATAGTCAGATCCTAAGCCTGCCTCGAAAGGCTATATAACTACACCTAAGAAAACTATATTATTAAAGGCAACTGGATTGTGTATTTTTTGTGAAACAAACAACTACCTTCACCAAAGTACTGAGCTACCAAATGGTAATTATGAGTATATTAAACCTCACAACACACATAGTCAGAGGCCCTATCGCTTCAATAGTAGAAACAAAATTTTTTGCTTGACTAAGCATACCCGCACAAATAGTTTCAGCAATCATCTTATCAACACAAAAACAACCTAATGTGAGAAGGTGGAATATGGATAAAAAAATTGCTCTAAAGGGATTTTATATCAATATTAAGTGGCTATGGAATCATGCCATATTTGGTTGAAAATAATTTAATACTGCTGGTACATACATGTTGTAGTTATATTTTAATACGTAAAAAAATAATACTATATTAGGAGACTGTAGGACTGGTTTGCATCATTAAAATCAACATATATGCACATGAAAATAATTTTTCTTAAATTTTTATAAAATTCAGCATAACTACTAATCAGAATTATGACGATTTTATCCTAATGAATATTGCTATTAATATTAGTGTAAGTGCAGAAGTAAGATACAATAACAAGTCGCACAAATTAGATATAAGGTTTTGTGACACTCTCCTTTTTTTATTAACGAATATTATAAATAGTGTCTAGACCCTTTTCTTATTATATATGATGCTGCGATAAGAAAAGGTGAGGAANTATACGCACATGTTTTAAAATTTAAAAATTCTGCATAACTAATTACGACGATTTTATCCTAATTAATATTGCTAATGATATTAGTAAAAGTACAAGTCGCACAAAATTAGATATAAGTTTTTGTGACACTCTCCTTTTTTTATTAACGAATATTACAAATAATGTCTAGACCCTTTTCTTATTATATACGATACTGCGATAAGAAAAGGTGAGGAACATAAATTTATGAGTAAACAGTTTCGAGAATGAACAAAAATTCAGTGTAATACTTTACCATTACAATCAACATATGACACTGCATGTGGCTAAGGCTAATTTGGTACTATCATGATGATATTTCTGATCATAACTTGCTCATCGATATATTAGTCTTAACATTTTGACAACTTGAATTTTGCGATTCGCATGTCATAACCTAAGCTAAATGGAAATAACATAATTATGTTATTTTTACTACATATATGTGCTTTATTTTATCACAACTACTTATATGCAAACAAACACAAATCAACAATATAAAGAAAGAACAACTTGTCAAAAACTAAAAACACCCAAGCAGATTATAATGGAGAGCATGAAAAAGCCGAATAAGAGGAATCTTACCGTGAGTTGGATATTTTTTTCTTTGTTTCTTCTTCTCACTAAATTTTCCAAGTCCAAGCTATATACGTTAAATGAGATTACGCA
This sequence comes from Gigaspora rosea, assembly GCA_003550325.1. NCBI lineage: Eukaryota > Fungi > Glomeromycota > Glomeromycetes > Diversisporales > Gigasporaceae > Gigaspora > Gigaspora rosea. Next base: position 319,013 of record QKWP01000120.1, read on the forward strand.
AAAATTCATCATGTGATCACAAAAACTTGCCAAATAGGGTCGAACTGAGATTCGCCTGCTTGCTGTAATTTAGAATAAACGGTGAAGTTAAATTATGCTATCTATTTAGGGCTATATCCAATTAGAGTCATTGCATTCTGTTCCTTAAGAAAGAAAAAAAAATCAGAATTTCATTCAAAAGCAATATCAATATGCTTTTCAACAACAATTGCTTTCCGGTAAAATTCACCAACATAATATATTGAGGTGCGCGATATACTATGTAAATCAAAACTATATGTGGTATCATATAAAAATCCATTATCGAATTTTTTTAATAATTAATACAAATTTTTAAACAGATGTACAACCCTAATGGTTCGATAGTTTTGGATAAAACTTCACAAAGACAAGCATTATGTCTCTACAAACAAAGTTATAGCCATTTCTTTAAATACGAACCTAAATTTACCCTTTCTTCTTGTACTTTTTTTTAAAAAAAAACACAAGTAGCATATTGCAAACCCTTTTCTTTTTGCTACTTTTTTTTAAGAAAAAAATATATAGCATATTATAGTTTTTCATATTTAAATAAATGAAATGATTCTAAAGTCTTGTTTATAGAAATGTAATACTAGTCTTTGCGAAAATTTATTTAAAACTATCAAACCATTAGGGCTGTACATCTATTTAAAATTTGAAAAAATTTATTAATAAATTTTTTTATATGACTACATATAATTTTAATTTACATAGTATACCGCGCACCTCAATGATACATTCCATTAGCGTGCCCCATTTCTGCAATATTTAAATGCTTTCTTTTCGTTCTCTTCAACACCACTTCCATTTTTGTAACAATATTCAACATTATTTGTTCCAAGGGTATAACCCATTTCTGCAGCTTTTTGATAATATGAATGCTTTTATTTCAACTCCAATTCCAAGCAGATAACAATATTCAACACTATTTGTTCCATAGCATTACCCATCTCTGCAGATTTTTGAAAATAAAAAAATGCCTTATGTTCATCCTTTTCAACCCCAACTCCATATAGATAACAATATCCAATATCGTGTATTCCATTAACGTATCCCATCTCAGCAGATTTTTGATAATAAATGAATGCCTTATGTTCATCCTTTTCAACTCCAACTCCATTTTCATAACATAAACCTGACAGAAAATATTCCATAAGAAATCATCCTTTTCTGCTAATTTTTGATAATAATTGAATACTTTATATTCATCCTTTTCAATTCATTTTCCAAAACGATAACAACTTGCAAGAATGAATTGAACTGAGTTAATTAGATTATCTAAACAAAAATTGATAATATTTCTAGATTTTGTTTCTTCTTTATTAGAAACTGCCCTAATTTATCAAGACTTGAGCATTCTGGCTTGCCTTTCAATTTTTCTTCTTTATATAAATTACATATATCATTAACAATTTCATTTAAAAAATCATATACAAATTATTATCCTCTAAATACAATTGAGTACTATTGTTGGCTATTTGAGTAATATCCGATGAACACTCGATTTTTTCATCTTGCTTTACAAATAGATTATTGTGATTAGACATTTTGACGCAAGAAGTATAGTGCACAGCATTTCTGAAATCTGTGACAGGTTAGCCGATAATATGACGTACTATTTAGGACCGTCGGTCAATTTGACCATACCGAAATTTTTTTTTATTAGCGGGAAATTTTAAATATCAATATGTATACATTATTAATTCCAATATCACTACTGCTATATATAACTAATACTAAAATATCCAAATTTCTACTAAAATATGCTACTGTATAAAGTTTGGGCTTTCTTTACAATGCCTTTTCGTGCAGTTTTAGCAAATTATTTGACCCAAATTTATTTTAACTATTACATTTATACTTTAGTTTGGCTGATTATTTGATATATTTACACTTAACCTATGAACCTTTTTACCTATTTTTTTTCTTTTTTCGTGCTGGAATAGTTTGAGGATCTGTATTTTCTTTTTCTTTGTTTGCAGAAGTAGGGAATCTTCGCTTTCTACTACCATTTTCTACTTTACGTCTTTTAACTGATTCTACCTGAACTCTGATTCACGCACCACTCTTAACACAAGCCATCGGATCATTATGATTTAAATCATATAAATAGGAAGATAGCCGAGAAACTGATTTTGATTTTGCAACGTTATAACGTTCTTTGAACTTATCCAATGCAGCACATAATGGTTCGCCAGCATTTTGATAATCTAATTTAACCTCTTCTAAAAATGTAACAAATGGTAAAATATTGATATCTTCACGATTTTAATTTGGTTCTTTCCATTCAATATCTGAAGCACTGCTTGTTTCGTTATTAATATTTGGAGTACTAGAAAATGGCGGTTTACTATGGTGTAAATTTTCTTGTTGTAAATTTTTTTGTTGTAAATTTTCTTGTTGTAAATTTTCTAGTTGTAAATTTTCTTGTTGTAAATTTTCTTGTTGTGAGGCTGGTTGTGCATGAAGTGAGGCATAGAACGAATTATCATAAGCAATATAACCAAATGCAATGTAAGTATAATTTGCATAGTCATTTGGCATTAATGACGGAATAAAGTTAAACATTGAAAGATGAAATTTCATTGGGATGGCTCCTTGATGTTTACATGGAGCACCATTTATACCAACAAAACAAGAACATGTACCAATTTCACTATTTGCGATATAAAAAATGCCTGTGCCTTGTTGTGTACTAGGTACTAAATATTCATTTTCAACATTCGTTCTTTGAATCTGTTCTTTATTTACGTGCTCCCATCCGGAGCATAAAAATCGTTTAGCAAGTTGTAAATGGTCGGGATGCATGTTTGCAAAGCCAAGTAAACGATGCTCGTAAAACCTTTCCATATTAGCGGTGATAAATTGGAACACTTGAATGGGATTGTATGCTTGTGTTCTGGCAAATATAATGTCTTTTAATATTCCAAAGCTACGTTCAACGTAGTTATTGGTATTATTTCCACAAAGTGGTAAGTTTAACCGAAATGAAAGCGCCCAAAAGTGACGACGTTCCCATAGTAGTTCAAAATGTCTTTTTAATTGAGGGTAATTATAATAAAACTACTGTTTAAATTCTTGATAATATGATTCCATTTCCGAATTTAATTTAGCATATAGAACCTTTTTCATTTATGCCATAATGCACATACGATCTTCTTTTTAAACCTTATGCTTGGAATCATAAATCCATCTCCAAAATGCTTGTAGCACATGGAAGGTACATAAAAGACGAATTGTTTTTGGATAGCACAATTCTAAAGCATTTCGTATTGCACAGGAATCGTCTGTAAGAAATACTGCAGGCCCTAATTGTGGTCCATTACAATAAAAAGCATGTGATGGAAGTATAGTCTTTAATAAGTTTAACGCTTTTTCTAATGTTATTTCAAGTTCATCTGAAGTTATAAAAATTCCAAGCAGAAGAGCACCAATTGCGCAGCTAGTATACATAAGCGTAATTGAGGTATTAAGAGACTCGAATGATGCAGATGAATCTAAATAGCATAATTCACCCGCTTGTCGTACTTTTTCATGAACACGGGACATAAAATTTGTAACAATACACAAGATAAATGCATTTTTAGTATATGCATTATATTCTTGTAAAATGGCTCTTCCTCGACCTGAACTATTATATTCCTTAACTACTTCTGCCAGACGCTCGAACATCGATTTGCCGTTACGACTTCCAAGTATGCTATCACGGTATTTTTGATAAAGCTTCGCAACATAGTCATAGTCAGGATTAAAAGCCCTGTCTGCAAGTAATTCAATCAATTCTTGTTCATTTGTAGTATTAATATGGAGATTATCTTGGTATGTATATAATGCCGTGGAAGGAGAATGTCCATCTTTAAATAAATTTAAAAATTCTTCACGAACTTCTTCTTTAACAGGACGAAAGCTTAATGCTTCTGCTGAGTTAATAACATGATTATGAATATACTTCAGGTTAATTTCCAATGGGTGATCAAATAAAAGTCGTTGTCTTTCCAGACGCAAATGAATTGTCACGCCACAAAATATATCACATGCTCTGAACGATTGTGGTCTTTTTGTTTGAACATTGCCCTGTTTTTTTTTTTACTTCGTGACTGTGAATACAATAGCGTTTTTCTCGAAATAGAACTCTATGTTCTTTTATTGTATATCCTCTAGTTTTTGGCATTGTGGTCTTTGAATGTAGTTGAACCGCTGAAATCCACTCTGATGCTTCCTTTTTACTATTAATGTTTGCAAATGCATCTAATTCGAAATTTGAAACATCAAAGTTTTCTGGTGTTTTATATGACGGCAGAATATTGAAATTTTGAATTTGGTATGTATAATTTTGAGGAAGGACATTTTTTAAGGCTTCAGGTAAAGTATTCCAAGAAAATATTTGTGTATTCGTTATAGTGCTGCCTTCCATATATTTGTGTGTTTCAACTTCAAACAATTAAGAAATTCACGTAGGTATTCAAAGAACTTCTGCAGATTAGATTACAGTAAAAGAAAAAATTAAGGTCGATTATATGTTTCAATTATATTGACTATAATGTTAAAATTTTATTATTATTATCGCTTTGAAAAGGAAATATTTAAACAATTTCCTTTTTTTAATTAGTAATAATTTTACGTAACTGATGGTATAATTGATAGGTCATATGCAATCAGGTCAATTTTTATGCCGCCGTGATAGAGTCAGGCAGGTAATTGACTAACCTGTCACAGATTTCAGAAATGCTAGTGCACAATATAGTTGCATCAAATTTATTGAGTAGAGTTATGTATTATATTGCACAATATACAACTTTTAGATGATATTTAAATGAGTTAATAAATTTGCAACTATAGTTACTGCAAACACTTGTGAGGCAGTTCGGAGGGTACCCTAGTTTATATGAAACGGGTACGGTACAGGTACGGGTACTAGACTTTGAACCCTAGGGCAAGGCCTTGTATAGGCAGGTAGGGTCAGGGTATTGCTAATACTCAGCCCTACCCGGCCCTTGCAGAAGCCTAATTACCATTAACAAAATCATCATAGTCTCTATATAGATATCTCATATGCCCAACTATATATCTAATTTAAACCCTAAATATCTTATACAATATCTTATTGCACACTATGACTCTATTAAAAAACCCTTCGAAATTGGTATATACTTTAAGTTTCTCATTGTATCTAAGTTTTTATAGTCTAAAAGAACAAAAATTTGAAATTAATTACTACACGTACTAATATATATATAATTTTATTTTTTATTTTTTGAAAACTTATACATAATATATATAATAAAAATTAATACTTTTTGTCTACATTGCCTTTGCTAAGTCGTCGTTCTAAATGTTTTTGCCTTCTTTTTTTTTGCAGAACAAACGAAATTTTCGGTAAGATAGTGGCTTGAAGTTTCTTACATTTCTTATAACTTTAGTAGAAAAATCGTACTATGAAAGTTGGTGGATTCAGATGGGTTCAGTAAATATGTTGTAGGGCAGAGCGAAAGCATCAAGTTTACAAAGAGTTAAAAAATTTTTTTATCAATTGAAGATCTCATGTAACATTGACAGTCCTACCTGTAAATTGATTCAGCTAGTCAAACGTCCAACTGATGCATCTGAGATTACACAGTTATATTGTTTATTGTTAATATGCATTACATGATCAGCGCGTATTTTTATTGGCAGATATGCGGAAAATATATAAGGTATATATCTCCTGCGGGAGATGCCTATAATTACCCTATATTAAAATATATTATTCTTTAATAATATAATTAGGATAACCTAAAGATCATCAAAGTTTGTTACCATTTTTACAATCCAACCACTGTGTACCCGATGAATTACATTTAATGTTACATATTGTCGATGTTCTTCTTGAAGAGCTTTTTTTATGAATTAATGAACTATCCAAATTTTGACTTTAAAAGTAAATCTAAGTCAAAATCAAAATTATTGCAACCATGATCATCAAATATTAGTATCCGTGATCAAATTAAAAAAAACTATGGCATCTATTAGTGTGAATTTCCGATTTATAATTCAGAAACTGTAGGAGGCAAATACAAATAGACTGCTTTAATGGAACTGGCAAAAAAACGTATATTAGAAAAATTTCTAGTGACAAATTATTTACCAGGATCACGTGGTCAAACAATTGAAAAGTTGTGCCGAGATTTTTTTAGTTTATACAAATTAATGCATAGTAAAGATGAGTTGGCAGATGCAACTATAAATAAATTTGAAATTGATGCACAAAATGGGTATTTACATTTTGTCAACCTACTTTAAAAAAGCAACTGGAGAAATTATGCAAGAAGGAATTTATTAACGTCAAAACGTAACACCTTATATGCATGTTTTAGCATGTCATATTCCAGCTTTTATGCGATCACTAAAATCAGAAGGTTTAAAATTGCGATATTTTTCAAGTTCAGTTTGGAAAAAAAATCATCAACATATAAATAGTTTATTATTATAATTTGTTTATATTTAAACTAATATTGACTATGTAATTTATAGGTTCGTTTGTTTTTTGGTAAAACTATGATGGGTGGTAAAAAAACTCAGCAATCACCAGTTAAAGAAATACAAAAATATGAAAATCGTCAAATTTACTTTTTAATTCATAACATTCCGAATTCTTATTCTGAAAAATTTATAGAAATTGATACGCAAAAATAGCTAGTACTATAGCTAGCTTTTTTTTCATTTCTCTGGACAGCAACAAGTTCTTTAATTTCTCCTTTAGGGTCATGGGGTGATTGGGCGTATCCAATTTATAATTGGGCTTAGTGTAATAAATTTATTTCTCCCGTTGTTTTAAATCACAAATAAGATTAAGTTTTATTATAATAATAATAAACAATATATAATTAATATATTGTTAAATAAATCATAATATAAAATCATTGCTTTGTCTAAATTATACCTTATATAATAATTACTATAACTTAAAAATAATTTATTATAAACAAAAAAAATTTTTGTACTCTAACTAAAGAATTACAAAAAAAAAAATCTAAACGTTCTATAAAAAAAAATTCATACGTCATATTCTTATAAGTTTGATATTATCTAAAAAAAATATATATATTAATTATAATAATTTAATATTGACTAATATACTAAAGTAATACCTACTGTCTTAATTATTTTCGATAAGAATTGTTTGACGATATGTAAAAAAACTATGACATAACCCCATAAAAATAAATAGACTCATATCCATCCTGAAAAATCTTGTATGACTTTCGCTTCCAACTAAAGTCTACTTCCTTATCAATAAGATTTTTGGTAATTGGATCTTGTTGCTGATAATAGACTATAGTCTCTCCACCAAATTTGTTTGCTTTTATCCACTAGTTAGGACACTGAAATATTTTACCAATTTGTTTTACACCAGCCTGATCTTTAAATACACAATTATATTTGTAGCCAGATACTTGAAATGTAAAAGTTTCTTGTTCTCAAAAGATAAAGTAAAACAAATTGTCTTCGCAATGCAGTTGAACTTTTTTTTTGCCTTCTGTTGAACAATGTGACCCAAGTTGGTATTGTATAGTATCAATAAACAAACCACGAAAGTGGCAATATGAAGAATAAAGAGGAACAGAAAGAATATGTTGGTATGGAATAATAATGTTTTGATTATAAAATTTTTGTTCATGAGTAACTAATGAAGTTTTATTTGCATATGACTTATCGCATAAAAGGCAATGAAAAGGTTTGGCTACCATTGATTACTAATAAAAGTAATGATCGTGATATAATTATCTATTATTGATATGACGTACGTATTATTTATTTACTACTGTATTATCTGTTATACCTGATACAGTATATTTTACAGTATATTTACATATATAGTATGTTTATCCAAATTTGGAATATTGTACTTATCACATTTAGATATCACAGGTAATGAGCATCATTAGCCCATATGAATAAGCAAAAAATTACTATAAATAAAAAAAAACTATATAAAAAAAACACAAAAAATAAACAAACTAATATCTAATCTATATATATATTTCAGGGTCCTAAATTGTAAAAAATATATCAAAGAAGAGATAACAAAATTTTTAAAATTTTTTCTTAGTTGATTCTGTTTGCTGCTTTATATCGGTCAGTTGTTCCCAATACTATAATTACTCTTGTCCTCCTTCTCTTGAAAAGATTTATAACTATTTTAACTATTTTGCTTGGTAATTTTATTCTATTCATGGCTAGATAGGACCCTGGACATCTCTCATATAGGTCATAACTGATTTGCATGAATTTAGACTTTTTTGCTACCCCTAAAATCAAGTAAATTTGCTAAAAGTTAAATTATTACATATAAATTTTATAGTAATTTGCTAAAAACTTAATTATAACATCTAGTATCGGGTAAAAAAAATATAGAGCAAATTTTTTTTGATTTGAATTTTATGGATCCATAGAATTCAAATAAAAAAATTTTTATTGAATTTGATTAGGTGGTTGCTAAGATACTTTTGCTCAAGTTTTAGAAAAATCAAAACTTCTATCAAAAACAAGCTGCGCCAAAGTTTTCTAAAACTTTGAGTGAAAGTATCTTAGCAACCACCTGATCAAATTCGATAAAAATTTTTTATTTGAATTCTATGGATCCATATAATTCAAATAAAAAAATTTTCATCAAATTTGATCAGGTGGTTGCAGAGATATCTTTGACCAAAGTTTTAAAGAATTTCAAAATGCATATCACATGATAGATACGTTTAAATTTGTTAGCAAAACTTTGATTAAGGATATCCCTGCAACCACCTGATCAAATTTGATGAAAATATTTTTACTTATTCTACGGATTCATAAAAAAATTTCATCAAATTTGATCAAGTGGTTGCAGCGATATCCTTGATCAAAGTTTTGTCAAAAATTTAAATGTATCTGTTATGTGATATACGGTTTGAAATTCTTTAAAACTTTGATCAAGGATATCTCTGCAACCACCTAATCAAATTTGATAAAAAATTTTTTTATTTGAATTGTATGGAACCATAGAAGTCAAATAAAAAAATTTTCATCAGATTTGATTAGGTGGTTGCAGAGATTTCAAAACATAGATCACATGACAGATACGTTTAAATTTTTGACAAAACTTTGATCAAGAATAACTCTGCAACTACTTAATCAATTTTGATAAAAATTTTTTTATTTAAATTTTATGGATCTGTAGAATAAGTAAAAAGATTTTCATCAAATTTAATCAGGTGGTTGCAGAGATATCCTTGATCAAAGTTTTGTCAACAAATTTAAACGTATCTGTCATGTGATACGCGTTTTGAAATTCTCTAAAACTTTTATCAAAAATATCTCTGCAACCACCTGATCAAATTCGATGAAAATTTTTTTATTTGAATTCTATGGATCCATACAATTCAAATTTTCATCGAATTTGATCAGGTGATTGTAGAGATATCTTTGATTAAAGTTTTAGAGAATTTCAAAATGCGTATCATATGACAAATACGGTTAAATTTTTGACAAAACTTTGATCAAGAATACCTCTGCAACCACTTGATCAAATTTGATGAAAATTTTTTTATTTAAATTTTATGGATCTGTAGAATAAGTAAAAAAATTTCATCAAATTTGATCAGGTAGTTGCAGAGATATTCTTGATCAAAGTTTTGTCAACAAATTTAAACATATCTATCATGTGATATGTGTTTTGAAATTCTCTAAAACTTTGGTCAAAGATATCTTTGCAACCACTTGCTCAAATTCAATGAAAATTTTTTTATTTGAATTCTATGGATCCATAAAATTCAAATAAAAAAAATTTCATCAAATTTGGTCAAGAACTTGTAGAGATATCTTTGATAAAAGATTCTTTTATTTCCATAAAGTATATTATAAAGAAGCTGCACCAAATGAAAAAAGCTATTATGGAATAAATATTTAACCAAACAACTTGTTTTTAGAAAGCAAAATTTTAGCCTATTCTCTATTGATTATATTAGTGTGCAGTAATTTGTTTCATTTGAACTTGTAAAAATCTAGCCTGTAATAATGATTTTTCTGTTTTCATCAAAATTGAAAATTTTAGAAAATCCCAAATCTGGAAGCAAATTGAAAAATCATCATAACTTTGTCAATATTAATCTGTTTTTGATAAAATTTTAATTAAAGACTTTCGAATACCTATTCTATCAACTTACTGAGTCACGTTTTGGAGGTTTCATTTTGAGAAAGTGTTTCTGAAAGCATTTGAAGTTTAGGGAAAAACTTGCAAAAACGTATGCGTCCAAATTTACAAAAACGTTAATATCTTCACGAGTTTTTAATATTTTTTTCATGAAATTTGAGATTCTATTAGTCAATGTTATGTGCTACAAGTCTTGTTATATAATTTTTTTTAGTTAGCATAGATAAATTTTTTGTAAATCATCACCGAACAGTGGGTTATTTTGAAAAAAACAAAAAAACATATTACAAAAAAACTGTATTGAAATTGTTTACAAGAACTTTCATCAAAGATATCTCCATGAGTTCTTGACCAAATTTGATGAAAATTTTTTTATTTTAATTTTACAAATCTATAGAATTCAAATAAAAAAATTTTTAAAAATATTATGATTTCAAAATTTTACAAATTGATTCTAACTTTGTATTCTAAAAAACCTATTTAGCATATTAAAATACATTATGCTAGAGATTTAATTTTATATTTCTTGAAAATTTCAGAGAAGATACTAACTACATAATAATTACTACAATTATTATATGAATTACTAACTAATTTGCTTAATGATAACCCTGCGCAATTGCATTACATAATTATTTGTTTATCGATATACAATCACGATCAATGATCGTAATACATATGCAAGTTGCTATTGATTCTAAAGCCTGATTACATGCTAAAACTACTTTTATTTATTTTCAATTATAATTGATTATAATTTGCTCCGTATAGCCATTAATAACTTGTTATATCTGGATCAATCATCATAGCACGACTTAACTTGTTATAATAATTCTTGAAAAATATGGGTAAATTGCTAAAAATAAAATATAACATGTGTAAAATCTTAGAAATTCGCCAAAATATTCAATTATGACCCTTTTTAAAATTAATTTCAATTTGCTAAAATTTAAATTTGGACCTTAGATCAAATTTGAATCAATTTGCTAAAAAAAAATAAGATATATATTAGAGATGTCCGGGGTCCTGGCTAACTTCAAGAATGATAAAAATACCGCATTAAAAGCTTTATGCATATCTTAAAACAAGATCTATATTTCTTTTTTTTTTCTTTTATATTTTTCATTAGTATATTTATAATAGATTGGGGTTTCAGTTAAACAACCAAATAACTCTACAAAATTTGGGCCTTTAAGAATTTTATTCTCCCAATACTCTGACTAGTTTTTTATTTAGTACTTTTATAACATATTTTTAAATAACTCTAGCAATACTATTGGTTTTGTATTACTTAGCAAATATTTCTACTTTTTACTTTTAGGAATTAAATTTAAATATAACTGTAACAACTTCCATTTATCTGGAATATCACTTTTTAATAAATTTTTATTTGTCAAATATCTAAAGAATTTTTGAAAACTTATATCAGCTTGCTTAATTAACCTATAACCAATTCTAGAAGGCCTAAGTACTAATGTATTTTTAGTTTCTTTAAGAGCTACAAACTATTTCTCTAATAAGATTTTTGTTTCTAAATCTATATAACACTCTTCTTTAATTCTTTTAATAGCTTGTATAGTCAATTCTCTCTAAGCCTAACTGCTGGAACTGCTTTTTTCTACTATATAAAAATTTGGAAAAGTTTAGTTTTCAAAAAGTTATATATGGCTTATTCAAACTTTATAATAAATTTACAAATGTTCTAAGAAATTTTGTTCAGTTTAAAGAGATTTAATAGTGTTTGGTTTAGAGAGGTTCAGATTAGAGAGAGGCAACTATATATTTCACTCTATTCTTTGAGCATTAACTTCAGATATGTTCTTTTTTTTGGTATTGATGCTAGAAGTACAATATATATAGTTTTTTTTAAGTACCTTTTTTCTATTCATTATTAGTTTTCTATCCTGGCTAGTGATGGCACTGAAATTGATTTTTGAAAAAGGCCTATTTCATCTTCATTAGAAAAAATTAAAATTTTTTATAAGGAAGTGCAAATAACATTTATATAGATATGTTCTTTATAATTTCGTCTATTCAAAAAAAGTATCAAATAATTTCGTCTTTCAAGTAAAATAGGTCAAAAACAATTTCATTTTCAAATTTTAATTTTGGGTTTTAGAACCTGAAATGCTTTTGTCCTCATGTATAATCCTAGCTCTCTTGTTCAAAAATACAATCTAATTTTATCGACTTTTATGGCTTGTTCAGAAGGCTTTTAAGCATTTTTTTTATCGTTTTCAATTATAGCACATTTTTATTCTATGTAATCTTCAATTTTTAATTTTTTAATTCTTGCTCTGCTCTCATATTTAACAACTTCTACTATCTCTTTAAATCTATAATTACCTTCTCTATAAACTCCAGAATTCTTAATATCTGTATTTTCTGGTTATAGTTTATAAAATCAACTGTATTGTTGCACTTTTGCAACTCTTTTGTAGATAAACTTCTTTTCTTTAACTTTTGTAATATTTTTACTATTTTGCTAAGTCTTGTTGTTGCATCTTATATATCTGTTTTTAATTGCTTTCTATGTTTCTATTCTTCTCTGTTAAGATCTTTTTCTTTAGTATTTTTATATTAGCAGCAGAAATAATATATTGTTGAACTATATCCTATAGTTTATTTAAAGAAAGATTAACTATATAATTTGCAATACCTTTTTCAGACTCTAATTTCCTTTTCAAAAATCTGTTCAGGTTCATTAGCAAATTTATAGTAGTGCAATTTTTTGAAAAATTTTGCGAATCTGCAAAATCTTTCGAAAGATTTTGCATATGCAATATATTTCGAAACATTTCGCAATATATTTCGAAATATTTCAAGTTTTGAAATATTTCGAAAATGTTTTTGAAAGTGAATTCGAAATATTTTTTGAGCAGACTGGTAGAATCAGTAGATATGTAACCTGGGTCATACCAAGTAGCATTGGACTATATTTTTGAAATACTTCAAATATATCAAAATTAATCTGCAAATCTGTATTACAAGTTCAAATTAGATTTTTTTAATAAATTAGATCTTCTATTTACATTGTTTATTTATTTTGTTTTGTTTTTTTTATTTTTGTTTTTTTTTTGTTTTTAATTTTTTTTGCTTTTGTTTTGTTTTGTTTTTTTTTTATTTATTTATTTTTAATCTTTTTCGTATTTTACAAAACACTAGCTTTTTTGCAAGAAAACCAACTACTTTTCAGCACTTTGCAAATACCTACTCAGACTTCCGAAACTTTGCAAGAACACACAACTGATTTCTCCAGCAATTTCTAAATTTTAAGGAACGCTTCTTTAGAGAAATAGGTACAAGTTTTTGCAAGTTTTTGCAAGTTCTTCAAGGTTTTGCTCATTTATTTTTTCGTTTCATGTTTTTTGTTTTTTTTTTTTTGTTTTATTTTTTATTAATTTATTTTAATTCGACACTTTGTGAAAACAGAACCCTTACTTCCTAGCACTTTGCAAGAAAACTAACCCATACTTTTTCAGCACTTTGCAACTTTTTTGGTATTTTGCAAGAATATTAATACAGCTTTCGCAATTTCTGAATTTGCAAGAATGTAAACTTTTATTTTAAAGAAATGAAAATTTGGGGCTTCTTTTATTTTTTTTATTAGTTTGCTTACATTTTTTGTTTTTTTGTTTATTTTTTTTTATTTATTTTTTTAATTTTTATTTTTCAAAACTTTGCGACTTTTTCAGCACTTTACAAAATTTCTCTGCCAATTTGCAAGATCACCAACACTTTTGAGAAATAGTTTTTTTATTTTTTTTTATTCTTTACTATTTTTAAAAAGTATTTAGAAAAAAAGAGTGAAATGAAAGTATAGCCAAACCGAAAAAATAGCCAAAGCGAAAAAGATAGAAAACAAAGAAGCAAAGATAATAGCTAACTATGAGATGAGTGAAAATATGTGTGTAGAGCTAGTTTTTTGTATATAGTAATAGAATTAGATATGAAAAAGTGCGAAAGTAGGTAAAATACAGTCAAACCCCTCTATAATTACCACGTTGATTATACATCAATATGGTAATTATATTTAAATGTAATTATAACTTTAAACCTCTATATAGTCAATTATATTAAAATTTTTATAAAGTGTTATAAAAATTTATAATAAAAAAACTATTACAAATCATTAAATAGAATATTTATTAACCAAAATATACCATAACACAAATATTATTTTATTATTTTTTACTAATAAGCACTTAAATTAATAATATTAAGGAAAGTGCAGTAAATTACGTAATTAGTAGGACTATTGACCAATCAAATTTTATCTTTTATAATATTAAAAAACTCAAAAATGTCTTTGACCCTACAATCGATTACAGTTGCTACATAGTAAAGTCTAAATTTTATCATGTGAATCGATTAAAGTCACTTAAGTAAGCTTGTTTAGAAGCTCAAAATACACTTACTTAAAATTTTCATTAATATTGAAGTACTTTTTATTATTTGACTTTTTGATTTTACATTCAACGAAAAAATTAAAATTTTTTAAAAAAATATATTTGATGAATGTAAAAATTAAAAGTTAAATAATAAAAACTTTTCAATTTTAATAAAAATTTTAGAGTATGTGTATTTTGATGTTCCAAACAAGTTTACTTAATTGATATTTATCGATTGACATGGTAAAATTTAGACTTTACTATGTAGCAACTTTTTACGAATTTTAATTATAATAAATACTTAGCTATTTTACTATATATATATAGGATATAATAAAGTGGGGATCTCCCTCCCTCTAATAAATTACATGATTTAAAAAATCAGTGATTATAAAGAGGTATATTATTAATAAAATTGATAAAAAAATCAAAATTTTTTGGTGATAGTGATTATGAGTGATTTGTGACTATATCTGTTAGAGTTAGAATAAGCGTTAATAGTCTTTTTTTCGAGTTGGGTTAGTAGAAAAATTAATTTTAATTTGATGAATTTTTTTTTTTATAATCTACATACTATCATGAATTTATCACGTCCGTTCTAAATTGTGTTTCCATATAGTACTACTTTACTATATCTCCTTGGTACTTGGTAGGTTGTGCACTCTAATAAAATTAACTAATTTTTATATGTTGTGGACCATAATGAAATCAGATTAAAATGAAATATGGGATTCTATTTAACCCTTTTATACTTGTTTAAAATAAACTCTATAACCTCTAATCTTAACTCCTAACTATACATGAGGACGAAATTATTTCGGGTTCTAAAACCCGAAATTAAAATTTGAAGACGAAATTGTTTTTGATTTATTTTACTTGAAAAACTAAATTATTTGATACTTTTTTTGAATAAACGAAATTATAAGAAACATATCTATATAAATTTTATTTGCTCTTTCTTATAAAAAATTTTAATTTTCTCTAATGAAGACGAAATAGGCTTTTTTCAAAAATCAATTTTGGTGGCATCACTACTCCTAACCCTAAAGAATGTGCCCGACTGTCAAGTTTTTTATACTATATATATTTTACTTTAATTATATTTATTTCATATTTATTATACAATTAATATATATCCACACTTATATAATCTTGCGCTACTATCTAACTTAACTCTAATACTAAACCCATATAACATTAACTAACACTAAACCCTATATAACTAATACTAACACTAATACTTATACTAACACTAAACCCTGTATAACTGATAACTAACACTAATACTATAACTCTAACCCTAAGCCCATTCTATCTTCCTTTAGCTATATGGTATGATACAGCACATAGCAAGGACGACTCACCAAAGACAAAAACCATATCTATAAGATCACCTGCAAAAAATGTCAGAAAAATACGAAAGACTACCTATAAGACCACTTGAAAGACTATACGAACGCAAAATCAACTTACAAAAATGCGGCAACATCGACAACACCAATAACGATACCAACTACGACAGCATAATGAAGGATTTCAAGCTAAATAAATAAATAAAAAAAATAAATAAAAATCTGTTAGTAAAGCGAAAAAAGCAAAGACAAGTAAACAAAACAAAAAAAATAAAAAAACAGATCTAAGATGATCTATACTTATCTGTTCAGATCTGGCGATGCACAGCCAATTTTGCATTAGCAATCGGATCAACACATGAACTTTTTGATCATGTGATCTTTCCGTTCTTTGATTGGTCAAAAGGCCATAGATATATAAACTATATATCTCTGGCCAGAAATATTTAGAAAAACCCATAAAAAAATAATAATAAATAGAAATTTAAAATTTAATAATGCGAAAATTTTAAAAATTTTTAAAAATATGCAAAAATATTGTGAAAAACTGCAGATTTACACGATAATATGCGAAATATTACCTCCTGCGACCTCTGAAATAAGATAATTAGATAGAGTTTTGCATTGTTTTATTTGGACTATTTCGCAATATTTTTCACAATATATTTTGCATTATTTTGCAATATTTTGCAATATATTTTGAAATATTTTGAAAGAAATGTATTCCAAAATCTTTCGAAAGATTGCAGTTCTTTCGAAAGATTTTATATCAATCGCAATTCTTTTGAAAGATTTTGGCATGCAATTTCTTTCAAAAGATTTTGTATATTTATTTTGCTAATGTCTTTAGTATAATTTTTTAATATTCTTTTAGCTTCTTCATACAAAAGAATCTATTTTGTTGCCTGCTTTTTTTCAAGAAAGCTTTGTTGTAGTTTTTAATTAAGTAATCTATTTGGATAATAGCTAGTAGTCATATCTTCTATTGACGAGTCTTTTAAACCTATTACTAAATTCTCAGATAGCCAGATTTGGTTTATTCTAGATTTGCTTGTATTGTTGCTTTATGAAAATGCTTTTGTATTTAGATATAAAAATCTAAATGTATCTTGAAACTCCTGACTTTTAAACCATCTATGCAAGAGAAGGATTTTACTATTTTTATTTCTGCTCATATTATCTCTGTCTATATATGAGTTTACAATGTAATTGAAATCTTCCATAATAAAAAACTAACTAGTCTTTGATCTATTCAAATACCTTTTGACTATTTCTTGCTAAATATTTTTACATGCTTTCTTGTTATTTGGAAGTATATACACTATAATTACTACTAGTTCCAGTTGTTTGAAATAAAAATTTGCTTTTATTATATATTCATTTTTTCTAACTAGATGTTTTAAATATTTTTCCAATCATCTTTAATTAAAATTCTAACTCCTAAACCAGGACCCCAAACAATCTATAAACAGCTAACAATTTTAAAAAATTGTTATATATTTCTAAAAATAGGAAAGATCTACAAAAAACAGTCAAAAATAAGCATTAATATTACTAAATATAGAAAAGATCTACAAAAAATCGTCAAAAATAAGCAAAAGCAAATTGCCACCTATTTATGTATAGTTCGGGGTCCTCCTAAACCCTTTTTCTTAACTATTTTTTTCTTTGACCAAAAACCTCTAAAATTATAACCCTTACTAATTGCAAAATTACCTTCCTTTTTAGAAATATTTGTTTTACTAAACCTACAATTCCAATATTTTTTCTGATACTAATTCTAATAAACTATCTAATTTTGTATACTTTGTTTTAGGCTATTTATGTTATATTAATTTTATCCTTCTTTTCTCTTGGATTAAAATTGATTTCCCTTTGTTACAGCCTGTTGGAAAAGTAATTCTTCTTTCTTTAACTCAACTGGGATGCCCAATATTAGAAGCAGTATGCCTTTATTTGTTGATTTTTTAATTTCTCGAGCTTTCTTAGAATTTCTTTTAGAGTCAGGTTTTTATAGCTTGCACATTTTTGATAATCTCATCCTCTTTATAGTAATGAGTAAACCTTTTGGTGTCTTTTTTTACCCTTTTGTCTTGTCAGCCTTTGGTTGTTTTTTTTTCTTATACAACTCTTGCTTTTCTTTCATTTGTTCCTTTTCTTATATTGGTACTCTTCAGGTTTTCTTTACAAAAATCTGTCTTGCCCTAAAAATTATATTGGAATCTTTATCTTCTATTTTATTCCAAAAAATTTTAATGTTGAAATAATATACTTGTATATTTAGCACTTTATACAAATCTTCCTCTGATTCAAAATAAACTGATGCTCTGCTTTATTGGTTCCTATTTCTTTTAGTTAAAATACCATATATATCCAAAAATAAGCTACTATCTAAAATGAGCTACCCTCCTAATTTTTTTTAAAAATCTTAAAAAATTTGTTAGCAGTTGCTATATATAAAAGTCCAAATTTTCTAAGTAAATCTCAAAAGGTCAATTAAGTAAAGTTGTTCAGGGCATCAAAATACATTTATAGTAAAAATTTGGTGTCATTTAGCCAACTTTTTATTAGTACATTTTTCAATTTTTTTCAAAAAACTCAATATTTTGAAATAAGCTACTTTATTTTTTTCGTGTAATCGTTTGGCCAAAAAAGGTAGCTTATTTTTGGACACATACGGTATATACTGCCTTGGCATTAACTACTTTAAGTTGACTCAAAAGAGACTTCTCTATTGTGCTTGTTAGGAGATTGTAAATTGTTGCTTTATATGTTCTTTTTCTTTTAAATGTTTCTATATTAAACTTTCCTTCTGTTAAACATAACATTTTTTTGTTTATAAAATGAATTGTTCATACCTTTTTGAGTGCTTCTAGTCTTGTTTTCATCTTCATTTCAATCTTAATCAAGGCTGCTTTTGAAACCCCTACTTGTTGATACTTACGGTATTTTTTATTTATAAGAGAATAAAATAATTCAAATAATTATAAAAAATTTATACGTGTAATATATACAAGAACTGTCTAATCAATTCTATAGACAAGCAGCAAATGAATCTTTGCCTACTTACTGTATATAAAGATTATGCCAAGGTAAAGATTACCTGAGTAGCGCACAAATACATTATTAATCTGATTATAGGCATAGTAATCGGGTAATAAATATTATTAGTGATCAAAACTTTCTATAATAGAATTTTTCTAATCTGAATTACAGTATATACTGTATATAATAAATTTGCCCATCTCTAAAATAGTTATAAAAAAAGGTAAGGATAGATATTCCATGTTTTTCTTTTCATTTGTTTAATCTAAACAATTTTCTGCCATGAGAAAAAAAATCCCATAGTTGTTGCACTACCAAAAAAGTAATTTGCCGTTTCAACTTTTTTGTAACATATATTGATTGACTCAGGACCAAAAATTTTTGGCTTAATGATGCTAACATTTTTTTGTGTGATTACTTGGTTGCATTAAAAACTTTACAATTCGAGTTGGTTTGGTACCACGCAAACTACCATAAAATAATCAGTTAACAAAGGCTGTTAATAAAATAAAAATCAAACTTCAATGAACATTACAAGCATGCTAATTTAACTGGTTAATGTCTAAGCAAAAAAATATCTTATTTAATACAAAAAATAAGATAAGAGGCATGGTATGCTCTTTCTAGAAATTTTATATTTTATAAATTAAATATCAAAAAAATTAGGAAGACAATCTAAATGATTGAAAAGTTAGTAGTTTCTCTCTTGATAATTAGAAATTTGATACAACATTACGGTGCTCTTCATCAATATCATCATGCAGTTTCCAATTTTTCGGGGTTTAGAACCGAGAAGTTGAGGTTGGTTAACTGATTATTACCAATTCACTTATCGATAAAACGTAATCTACAACGGTTTTTAAAAGTATCTATAAAAAGATGTGGTACTATGTGACTCTATTAAAAAAATAAGTAAGCATATAATATTAAGTGTTCTTAATAAGACAGAGTATTGACGACTTTAGTTATATATTGTTTCTAAGCTTTAATGATCAAAAATAAAGTGTGCATTATTTGATCTCTATATCAGATATAGTATTAACTCATGACACTATTCAAAATATATTCAAAATCTTACCTAAGAAAATTAAAAAATGGGTATATGTTGCCTTGTATAGTACTATAGATCATATCATACAAGCTGATTAAAATCCCTAATATTGTTGCACAACAAAACTATTTTAAATTATGAAAAAAAAAACTGCTAGGAATAATTTATAAAAATTAGAGAAATGCCCTCTTATTATCCATTCATATTTGAAATTAAAGAAAACTAAAGAATAGATCATGGGCCGGATCGATCTAAAAAACTCGGGCCAGGTTTACCAGACCGATCTTTTTGCTAGTACAATTTTTCTGATCGCATCAACGTGTGAAAAGTCATCGAGTAACTCATTGCCAAATTCTAGTGATGCTAAATAATTTCGGTTTTATTCTTTTTTGTCTTTGAAAAATTTTAGCACGTTAGCATTAATTGTCTATGCATTGAACATACCCGAACATTTCTGCACCTTATCATATTTATATTCGTTATTTGCCCAATTTATCATCAAAATTAGCCAATTAGTGAATTCTAGAATTTAGTCATTATCTTATCCTGAAAGATGCTTTAAAAGATTCTAACACTTTTTTTATTGATCGGTGAAGGTATAGGCGGATAGATTAGTCGCGCAACCATAATTCAACAGATCGACCAAAATCCCTGGTCGGAATTGGCCGGAATTGATGTACTTTGCCTTAATAAACCTAATAGCAAAGTAACCGTATTCTCACGAAATAACGCACCCGGCGCGTTATTTTGAGTATAGGTGCATTATTTAGAGTACGCGCCGGGGCGTTATTTTGAAACAATATAATTTACAGCTGGTTTGAAAATTAGTGGGAATTTTGTGATGATCTAGATATGTTATTTTGAGACGCGCCGGGGCGTTATTTTCGAAATCATACATACTATTTATAGGGGATATGATTTTTCTAAATAACGCCCCGGCCTGATATTTCGCGACAATACGGTAAGTAAAAATTGCCCAGACGGTAATTTTTGCTATAGCATGACTGACAAGCATAATTGCTTAATGCCGGCTTAGCTCCGACCTAATTTTGGTTGCGCGATCAATTTATCCGATGCAGGCTGATTAATAATATATAAATAAATAGATTCAATAGAGAATTTATTTACTTCAGAAATTATATACAATGTTAAGGAATTGAATACTGAAGAAAGGTGCTCAACATAGAAGCAAGATTCGGGTCATTTGCCTATTTTTTAAATGACCCTAAAATGACCGGTCATTTTTGGTCATTTGAATTTTAGGTCATTTGCAAATGACTAATGACCAAATGATTCGGGTAATTTACAAGTGGCCTAGTTAGTTGAGTCATTTGGTCATAAATAAATTAATATATGATATAATTAATCGATTTCAATTATTACATTATGGATTTGTTCAAAGCATTTTAAACTTTAAATTTTTAAATCCAATTTTATTTGTTCTAAATTTAGCATTAGCAGAAAGTAGGCTTTGAATTCATCTGATTAGCAATTTCATATAACAACGTTCTGCATTTGTAACGGTTCATAAGATATAAGGCCACTCCAAATGATTCTTTGTTTAACATAATATAAATATTTTGCAAGAGGGGAGAGATAAAAAATCAAAAAAAAACAATGATTCTATTGGTTGAACAAATGTAAAAACTTTCAAAAGCCGATACTGCAATTTAATTGGTTAAATTAGTGTTTATTTTATGTCTAAAATGTTAAACAATGGGGAGGGTAAACGAATAATTCGTTGAATATTCAGGTATAACTATAAATTAATCTTTAGTCAATTCTAATTGTAAGATCAACGTTTATGAACATATAAATGATTATACGTAAACCAAATTTTGTTGATATGCTTATTGAAGATTGGGTTTGGCGACGTTAAATTATATTAGATTATAAGTTTTATTGAGGACCAGACTAAATTATGCTAGATCATAATTTTTAAGTTAAAACCAATTAGATCACCACGATAAAAACTATGCAAATATGCTTTTAAAGTCGCTCATTGCTTTCGCTTTCCGAATGAGATTACAGAAAGCATTGTTTTTATCTCTTTATAATTCACTAAAAGTTCTACAAATAAATCATATGAAAAACAATGCACATGTGCTCAAAAAAACCTGATTATTTTGAAATAGCACAGGTTTTTTTCGATTTTTAACAGCTGCTCTGCCTTGATTAGTACGTCGGGGCACGTCGAGTGTAACCCGGATTTGCATGAGGAGAGCATCTTCTGCGTTGAAAATACAAAGCAAATTTCCAATTATATAATATAAATGGAATTTTTTGCTTTGTATTTTCAACGCAGGAAGATGCTCTCCTCATGCAAATCCGGGTTACACTCGATGTACCCCGACAGGCAGGGCAGCTGTTAAAAATCGAAAAAAAACCTGTGCTTTTGAAAATAGTGTTTAGAGTGTCCAGGGTACTACGGTGCATAATTCTGTTCACGCTAAAAATAATTTTTTATATTGTTCTTATAAGAAACATGTGATTTAAATCATTTTTAAAATCAAATTACAATGTAAAAAAATATTTTTAGAGTGAGCAAAATTATGCACCGCAATACCCTGGACACTCTAATAGTGTTCAATGTTTTAGTATACAGTATTAGATCTCTACTATTTTTCTCGTATAGTTAAAAGTAATTAGTTTTTCAACTCACCTTACGTGTAGATCTAAAATACTTTCTTTTCTTGTTTTGGCGCGTAACCACCTTGTCCAATATTATAAAAGTTGTGGGTGTATAGTAGCGACAGTACAAAAAATAATCCTTAAGATTAGCCAATCGGATCAGTTGGGCAAATATCAAATGACCCGTGACTGGCCACTAGTCATTTGAGTAATTTGGGCAATTTCAAGTCATTTACCATCCCTGCATTGAAACACATTGAATGAAGAGAGCTAATCTTGCTAAGCAAAAAAAAAAATAAAAAAATAAAAAAAAAAATTAAATCTAATAATAGTAATTATAGTATAAATTTATCAAGATGTACGTATCGTACATATGTACGTACGCACCTATCTTTGAAAGTTTTCATTGACATACTAAATTTATACATTTCAATAATTTATGATTTTAAATTAGAAAAACGTGAATCATTTAATTATTAATAATAATAAAAAAATGTTTTTTCAACAAGATTTTTGGGTTAACCAATCAAAATTATTTATATAATAAAAAAAAATACATACAATTTTATTATTGGTATTAATAATAGCATGTCTAATAGATTTAAACATTTTGGCATGCAATTGTGAAATGCCAATACGAATAGTGAGCATATTCTCCCTATCTTTAAAAACTGCTAAAAAAAGTCATAATAATAAAAAAAAGCTCCTGCATAGTCCATTGTTATTTTCACATGAGCAAGGCATATAAAACCTATTATTATTGGTGTTAAACCTGTACATAAAGACAAATTAGATAGTGCTCTCCTGATAACAGTAATGCACTTACGCGTCATATTCTAATATTCTGACATGACGTTTTCATTTTGTCCAACATGAAAAAACTTTCTGTTAACCAATAAGATCTTTGCTGGAAACATAAGTAATGACATTAAGGACTTAAGAATACTCGGCATCAAAATTACAATTAATGCTTTAAAGAATCCCACGCTTTACGTACGAACGTACGAACGTACGCACAAGAAAACGTTTTTGTTTGTAAAAAAATATATTAATGTATTATATGTTCATTGTATTTAACTAATATAGATAAATTTATATGTATTTATAGCTTAGGGTGACATTCTGACGTGTCCAGATGTCCTGAAAATGATACCGCTAAATCAATGTCGCAATGACAATTTAAACAAAAATTTTTTTTTATTAAATTTTAATTATTAATATGTGACATGACATCATTATAGATTAGCGATATTTAATTTATAAGGCAAGGTCCTAAGTAAATAGTTGTGTCACGAATTTAATATTTTAGGACAAAGGAAATAAATACTTGTCTGTGATTGCATATTTTCCTCATGGTGCATGGGCGACTTTTTATTTACTTTCTATGAAGTTTTTCCTTCTACTACTGTATGACAGTGGTGTAATACACCTTGTTACCCAAATTTTGCACTATTATAATTTGGATTCGTACCGTGCTCTAATGTTTCAATCATTTAATGTTGTACTCAAATTAATATCAACTTCAGATTAATAACTATAATGCCGCGATTATCCATAGGACATCACCCTAACTCTATCTGCTAATGAAAAAGTATTAAATTTTAATCTGACACAAATTTTAATTTGAATACAACATAGTACATATATACATACGTGCGTACATAAATGGTTTTTATCGATCATAACGAAACAAAATTTTGGGTGAATAATCGGTTAATATTTTATATTTTATCGGTTTATTCATTGATTGATAATTTGTTACATTCTTTTTATTATATCATTTTATCACATCGTATAATAAATAATATAATACAAGAATGCGACAATTACCACTCAATTACCAATGAGAAACCGTTTAACAAACAGCTATAATAATGACTTTGTGAAATTGATTATCGATGAAATGACATATCGGGAAAATGAGATTTAAAGAAACATAGAATTTACAGATTTTAAGGAGATTTGATTATCATTATATACTGTATATAATTAAATCGGAGACTCACTACTATTTTTCTTTTACATAAATTGATATTTTATTACACCGTGTTTACTGATGATAGGGTCATTCACAGCCGACCATATTATCTGAATTTCAACACTGCCCTACTAATTAATCTATATAAGGTTAAACAAAATGATCACGATAAACATCGTGACGATAATGACAATAGTTCTTCCAAGTACGCAACTTTCGCCATTTCGTCAGTGTGCAGTAACACTTCTCTTTTATAAAAGTCATTTATTCGTAAAACTGAATAAATTGAATAAAGTGAATAAATTTACGCAAAATAAAATGAAAAATCTTTTATTTAACATCTTATGAGTGTTTAATACAGTTATAACTATCAATTTTTTGTATATCTCTCAAAATTTATATAATCTATAATTTTTTAACCCAATATAAGCTTTAAAAGAGATATATGCAATTTTTAAAGTGTAAACAAATCAAAGATACGAGATCTTTCCAAGGCATCTCAATATGAGTAAAATACGAGTAAATACGAGTAAAAATCTAATAGTAAAAAAATAAAATAATTATAAATAATATTGTACAATGATTTAAAATTAATAATGTTATTGTATCTAATTAATAAACACACAAACTCTGTGTGTGTACAACTGAATTATAAGCATTAAAAAAAATAATGCTTTTATTTTTTTTAAATAAATTTAAAAAAATTTAATTTTTTTGATCATTTCTGATCAACTTCTTGTTCATTCCTTGCCTGACCACTTCTTGGCACTTCTTGGCGCTTCTTGACCATTTTAGACCATATGTTGACCATATATTGACCACTTTTCGACCAAGACAGTCGGATATACAAAAATTTTTTAAATCCAATTTGTATTCGTTTCAAGTATTTCGGGACCGTGTATGAAGGTAAAAGTGTGTACATAAATTCCATATTAAGGTATATACTATTGCTAATCAAAATGGTTTATTATTCATAACTAAAGTAACAAAAAAAAAATAATAATAATAAATGGTTTATTTAAAAATTAATAAAAGAATTATTAAAAGCAATTTTGGTTAACAAACATGATAAACATTGATTATCATGTAATAAAAAAAAAAATGTGGTAAAAAGAAATCGGATTTTGATATTTTGTCGATTTTTTTTTTAATATTTGTAAGATTTTAAAAAGTTCTTGCTTTTATAGCTTATTAAATGCAAAAAGATCATGTGTAATCAATTACTTGAAACATAAAGATAATGACAAATGACATTAATAAACACTTGTACGGCGCCTTCAATTACAAAACCTGCATTTCAAAAAATTTTTACATAATGCAACTGATTTAGATTAGTAACCTGTTAGGAATGTTCATACACTTCACAACAAAAATTATGTAATTTCGTGTTTAGAAAACGAATTTCATAAAACCCACTATGCCAATTGTGAATGGTTTATAATATGCACAATACTTGCCTTTACTTTCGTATTTTGGGCATTATCCGTAAATCAATTCTAAAATTATGCTTTTTTTGACGTTATTTCAAAATGCACAAAAATTCCCTTAAAGAGAAGGTTGAATTTCCGCCGCATTCATAAAAAATTTATATAGTATCAATCTACAGTTTTACTGACTCAATAACAAAGTGCATAAGTTTTTCTAATTTTGGAATAGGTTGATTATCCAATATACCGCTTATGATTTCTTTGGACTTTCTTAAAACTTTAAATGTAAATCGGTTATCATAGTAGATCTGCGTATCTGATAAATCATAACAATCAATCAATATAAATCCGGTTAAAATTTTGTCAATCTGGTTGAATGATCGGCGAATTTGCCCAGAACTATAGAAAATTCGTCTTACTATTTATTTATTTGGACTATCATGCGTGAGTAAAAAAAAATATCGATACGGTAATACGGAATATATATCGATAATTAATAAAGTATCTGACAGATACTAGATTCAACCATCAATATACATTCATTCCGTAACTATTTTTTTTTTTTTTTTTTGCACCACTAATTATGGTAACATTACTATTATAAGTAATGTGGCTCTAAAATGTTGGAAAAAACCGAATTTGCTTTTTAAGTAGTATTACCAAGTATACGTAACTGGTTTTTTTTTATGTAAATTTTTTTTAAGAATAATTGGTCAAAATTTTTTGATAATTAACTAAGATAGTATGTTGTACGTGTGGAATCAAAATGTGCACGTGCACATTGTACCTTGAAATACTATTGTGCAGAACTAAGAATCGACGTGTACACGTGCAAATCTTACATGGGTCTATAATTATTAAGTGTATATGTAGTAAATGGCTGTAAACTAGGGTTACTTAAAGTATGCTATTCTTTGATTCTCCTGAATTGTCAGAATTGTCGGAGTTATCGGGATTGTCAGATCGAGGTGTATATAAAAAAAAAATTTTTTTCTTAACTATGTTAACTATGTTAACTATGTAATTAAATGCGTGAAGACGTAATTAACGCCTATATTCGGCGTGAAGTTATGAATTTGAATTTTTTAACAAACTGCCAATAGCAATTGGCTTACATTGCTTGTACTAATAGTTTTTGCAAGCACAACATGCATGAATTGCGTAATACACTACTTTTTAGGTTTTAAAACGAATTATTTTTATTATGTTGGCGTCCTTCGTGTTATGCCAATTATACCAAAGACACAATTAACTGGTACCGATAATGCATCTATTACTTTAAGAAATAATATATACTAACCATACATTGTAATTCTAGTCTTTTATCCATATAAATTGTGCATGAAACTAATGTGCAACTTACGTACAAGTACAAGCACGTAATATTGGTCAAAAGATAAAAGTAAGGGCTTTACGTATTCAAATTTGATAAATTTGAATGAAACCAATGAAATTATAGGATTCACAAGCATATAACAAGCATTGAAATGTTTCTATTTTCGTGAATTCAATTCATACAGTATATTATGCAAGTTTCACAACTTTTTTTAACTTGAAATCAAACACAATATCTAGACAACGACTTATAAAATAGTCTAGAACTAAAACTAATATAAATATAATGCTTCATTCAATGTTGGTATATTTGTACAAGTCTAACAGAATGCATCAGTCAAAAACGCGTGCATATTACCAATTTGATTACATTATGTAATTTCTTAAAGGCTTTCACAAGGATGAAAACGTCCACAAAAAAGTTGTAATTTTTTAATTGAACTAATTTAATCAATTATAAATATATCTTTTTTTTTCTAATTTTTAATTCATCGAATTTTATCGGCTTCTCATTTTTTCATAACTGACTTAAATGAGTTATTCAAAAATAGGTCTATCCGGATAATTATGCATTTTTACATTTTTGACAAGTTAAATACTTAATTTGCAATTAATGGATTTTGAAAGTTATGCGATCTACGCTGTACTCGCTGTACTCGTGATCCAGAACGGAGAAAATTCCTGATTATCTAATCAAAGAATAAAATATTGATTCTATCCTTATGCAAATTAGTTACGTAAGTGTCCGATGTTTATTAACGGCTTTCGGGTTGATCCGTGTCGATCTTTATGGTTAATTGGCCAGTTATTGATCACGTGTAAGGAACAATCATACCTCGCTACGCTTCGGATAATCAATAGTTATTATCAGTAGTTAGATTACAAGATTTGAAACCTGTTTTTTTCCCTTATCTAATCAATTTCAATGTTCCTAATAGAAATCACCTTTCTTGGTTACAATATAATTTGAATTGTGATTTATGAAATTTTCTTCATTATACTGTTTATACTGTATGTACTTTGTACTGTAATTTTTTTTTATATGGATTAATGCTTGATCATAAAATGGAAAACTTTCACCTTATCGGCAAAAAAAAATTTCGGAAAATTCTCTTGCATGTGAAAAACTGTTTATAAAGTATAAAAATTTTTTTTGATTTGTCATGCGTTAATATGTTATACAAACTGTACTTTTTTATCCATTACATTATGTGTTATATGGCACAGTTCCTTGTTACACAGATGTCATTCTGCATATATGAAAGATAATTGACCAATTAAAATCGAGAATTTATATACATATATAGGTTCACTAAAAAGTCGTCTTAAAAAAAAAAACGTGATTACTTGTGAATATTTTATCTCTCGGTGCTGCTCGCTTCCGACTGCCATTTGATTTAGCCAACATCAAATAGGGCTAGCATTTGATTAGTTGCAGGTATATGTTTTTAACAATTTTCTCACTTGTGATGTCTAAATGAACTGTCGGTGAAACGATTTGGTGATGTAAGGTGGATCCGACAAATTTAGGGTATGGTAAATACTTTTTTAAAATGAATGTTTATAAATTTCAGACAAAAGTTCAATATCTTGTTACTAAGGTAAAACTAATATGATATTAAAACTTTAGGTAGTAATTTATTACGATATTTTCCAGTATCGCAACTAGAATTAGTACGTAATCGCTGTCTAAAATTCGATCTGAGCTCGATCCAATTGATTTTAATAATTAATCAGTTTTTTTTTTCTTTAAAGAATTTATTAGCTATTATTATTGGGTTTGACTATATCAAAATTATTAGATAAGTGTTTTATGGCTGAAATCTTTTAATGTATCGTTGGTCACTACTTATAGTATCCCCAAAAATAATACCCTGTGGTTAAAACTCGGAGTATAGTTTTAATATGATTCTGGGATATCTGGCAAAAAAAATTGATCGGCCGGATATTTGCCGATTCGATAAGTTCTGATTCAGCAGTGATTATCGATCGACAAATCTTCGGTCGGTTAATTTATGGAAAAACAACTGTAATTTACATACAAGATTATCTTACCGACAATTAATTCACCGACAAGTTTATTTCACCGACAGTTTATTTCACTAACAGCTCATTTCACCAGCAAGATTTTTTATAAATTTACATTAACCTTTACAATGACCAGAATTAGCTATCAGTGAAATAAATTGTCAGTGAAATGAACTTATCGGTGAATTGATATAGGTAAAATAATCTTGTCTGTAAATTGTCGATGAACTAAGCTGTTCATGAAGTGATTGTCGGTGAAATTAACGGAACCGCTCAAATACAGTATAGTATTCGGTTCTTCACACAATACCCACTTAAAAGTGGAATTCTTGAATAAGAACTAGGCAATAGCTAAAGCTTGAGCCACATTAATAATGATACGGATCGATAGACGGGTCGATCCTAAAAAGTTCACACCGGTCGATCGGATTGACTTTTTTGCTACAGTTTTTCCGATCAGAATAGTCTCTATATCCAAATCAAACGTGTGGAAAGCTATCAGGTAGTTCTTTGCCAAATTCAATCAATACTAAATTGATTCTTTTGTATCTTATGCTGATTAATTGTTTACGCACTCGAACGTTCCCGTTCCTTATAAGTCAACTAATGAATATCTATTGTTTTGTTTCACATTTTCGGTATGGTACATAGCTATGAAGAACATGGCTTCTTCTGCTATCGAGCAACCTACGCAGCAGTTTCTAGTATCGCAACTTTTTTTTTTTTTGTTTGTTTCATTATGCGTTTTAGCAACTAGGCTGTCGTCCCGACAGGTCTTACTGTCCAGTACTCTTGACTTAACACCTCCCAAAAACTTGAATTTACTAGGTAAATGACTATCGTCCCGACAGGCCATTCAAAAGACGCATTATCACCAAGATGCTACAACCAGAACGGAAGTCAGGTTCGCAGAAAAGACAAAAGTTGGCCATTACCATATGCTTACTAATATACTATAACAATTAACTCATCTTAATCAATTAATTCATATTTATTAATGACTATCAATACTGATATATATCATATTTTCATCAATGATCGGATTACTAATAACTGTCGCGGATCATAATGAAATCGAACTCTAACTAACTTCTAACCTTAATCCCTAACATTAAAAAATGCGCCACCAAAAATTTATTTTCGGTGGCTTGTCAATTTTTTTATACTGTACATATATTTCATTTTAATCTGATTTCTTTTAATCCGTCACAATAACTAAAGTTACCTTATACTTTCGTTCGATGGACCGATCGAACATGTGATCGTAATCGGGCCTATCACATGTTCGATCGGGTAGCAAATGATTCGAGACAAAAGCTGTCTCGTATTCACGTATCGAGCAGTTATTCATTGTTATAAACGACTAGCAGATTTTTAATACTTTTTTTTTTGAAATACGCTTTATAAGAGAACTAATTCTAAAACTTCTTTTTATCGACCGGTCCGGTGCAGGCTGAGTGTCGATCTATCATCGACCCGGCCGGGACCAGCTCATATCAGTAATTTTGGAATTTTTTAAGAGATTAAAAGAGTGAATCAGACTTGATATTGCAGAAATAACCAAAGATAATGATTCACAACAAAGAAACAAAAAGATATTAGTTAGAATATCGATAAACTATATAAGTTAAGGACTTAACGAACTAAGTTTAAAAACTACAGCTTAAATTAGCTTGAAGCCAAATCTCCAGATGGGTCACCACGAGTTATCACACACAAAATTTATGTGATATAAATTTTGTGTGTGATATATACGGATACGAAATATCTATAGATACGGAATCCACATTTTAAGCAGATTTTGGATCTAAGTGGATATTAAATATTAAAATTGAATACATAGATTATATATTTTTAATAGCAGGTTTGGAAATAGGGTTGGGATCCAAACATTTTTTTTTTTAAATTACGGTATTGCTACTTAGGTTGGGATTGGGAATCGCTTAGTTGAGTTCATAATCAAAACCCGAATATACATCCCACTTCAGTAAATAGTGTCAAGCTCAAAACCAATCAATTCATTAAATAAATAAACGTGCATTTAATAATATAATATTAATACTTTAAATTATTTAAAAAATTTAAAACTTTAATAGATATGCATATCGAGGTTCAAAGATTGAATTCAGTTATGGTAATTTTTGATTGTTTGATGTAAGTTAAAGTATACTGTAACTTACATGTAAAGTATGTAAGCTATAAAAGTGTAATTATTATACAGTATATGAGTTGTGTTTAAGATATTATTTAGTCTTAATACATCTCGGATATTGATTGTTTAGCTAATATTAACTATATACATAGTTGGGTTGATTTATTTAATTTAGAATAGCATTTTTATCCTAACCTTAAATTTAAAATGGTCAATATTTAAGATACAATATAAATATTAATTGTTTCATCATATATCAATTATTTAAAAAACAGAAGGTTATAATATTCGTGCAATATAATACGTATAGTGTAATCTCGGCAAATTGCAGAATTGATTTCCATTTATACAGTAGCCGCGCCGACATTTATCCACAAAAACTTATTTTAAATTTTCTAGGAAAGTTTAGGCACTTCCTACATATAGCCAATATTTAATACAGATCTAACAATTTCTGTATATAGCACGATGAGCCTCCCTCTGCAATATTCGCGTAACATATTGAATATGATGTTTATTCCTTACCTTATAACCAGGGTTGGCAATGGATATACTCCATCTAACCAATGGAACCAATGGAGTCAATGGAATTAGGAATGAATTATTAACAAATACTATATTATAAGCTAGTTGGCCTCCATTGTCCCCATTCGCAAACTATTCTCAATGGAGCAATGAAATGATGCCAATGGAGTTGTTCTCCATTCATCCCAATGGACAAATGTGCAACCCTGCTTACAGCCCATCATTTATTGACGGGCTCTAATACAGTATATATTTGAAGTTACCGTGCATATATGCGTTTAGGATAAAAATGTGATCTGTGCCGAATATTTTTAATTTCCAGGACCGTTTGGGCCCTTTATAAATATAGCCGGTGTTTAGTACAGGCTTAAAAATTTTCATATACAGTATAGCCCCGATGAGTCTCTATAAGATAACTGCCTTTAGTTCCGCTGTTTAACGACGGACTCTAATACTAGTTTGATTATTATAAAAACTTACCATTTATAATAAAATTTGAACTGACATATAACTTAATGTAAGGCAAGTTATGTAAGTTACAATTTACGGGTGCCGGTCAAAATCCCGACAAACAGGTCATAATTCCGACAAAAAATCCCGACAATAAAAATCCGACAACAAAAAATTATTAAATTTATTTAGGTTAGGTTAGGGTTAGGTGAGTGCTTAGGTTAGGGTTAGGGTGAGCACCTAGGTTAAGGTTTAGGTTTAGTTGATTTTATAGTAATATGACTTGTAATGATTTTGTCGGGATTTTGACCCAAACCCCAATTTACAACCCTACTAGTAACACGTAAAACTTGTTTGAGTGTTGCCAAGTAATAATTGTAATCACCAGAAGAACCTCGTGTAGTAAAAGCACAGATATCGGTCGTCTTATCCTCAAATCTTTATCATTGATTTTACAGGTTTTTATCTGGCAACACTCTTTTAACCCTTTTTCACAAAGTTTATCTGAAGTCCTGATGAAACTGGTTTTAATTAAGATTATTTAACTAAATCAATTTGCCCAATTTGGTAATAATCGTACTTGAATTATTAAGTGAATGTTATCAAAAAACTGCTGATATTGGTGCCGCCGGTAAATATATAATGCCGACAACTGCTATAATTATAGTGTTAGTATCAAAAATCGAGTCGAAAAAGTATAAGAGGTGAAGACAAGCATAATGCATTTGGCATGGATACTGATATAACAGTCAATGGAATCAAAGGACAAACATTAATTTTAGGATTAGATTAGAGGTAGGTTACTCTGAAATCACTTATGTTAGCAAAAATTGCCATCTAGACACTCTTTATGAATATAGCACGGTAGTTTCAGACTGCTGATTATTATATTATTCGCTTTTCTTTCTTGCTTTGCAATGCTTCGCCGGATTTATCAAATTTTTATCATTTGATTGGTCTGACATCGCATGATTTTGCGCCTTTAGATGACTTCCGTCGTCTAAAGCGGCAAATCTTACGTTTTTGATACTCCTGCACTTACTTTTTTGATACTCCTGTATGTACCCCAAAATTACTTTACTTTTTTGATACCGATCTGCATATATACACGTGACTGTGTTACACAAAGGCCCAGTGCATTGTTTTTGCAAAATAATTTTGGTTACACGCCGCTAATGTCGTGTAACGTTACACAAGTCTAATTTTGGTACCTAACCCGGCATTAAGCTTAATGCTGGTGGGCACTATCATGAAATGCCCCCGGCGGGGTTAGACATAATTCCGGCCCACCCTAACCCTAAATCTAGGAGTACCCTAACCCGGCATTAAGCTTAATGCTGGTGGGCACTATCATGATAATGCCCCCGGCGGGGTTAGACATAATTCCGGCCCACCCTAACCCTAAATCTAGGAACCCTAAAAACTAATTGTTCGAAGCAACATCCAATCACAGTACATATACTGGTTACACGACATATGCATCTAGTATATGTACTGTGATTGGATGTTGCTTCGAACAAATAGTTTTTAGGTTTTCTAGATTTAGGGTTAGGGTGGCCGGAATTATGTCTAACCCGCCGGGGGCATTATCATGATAGTGCCCACCAGCATTAAGCTTAATGCCGGGCAAAATTAGACCTGTGTAACGTTACCCGACATTAGCGGCGTGTAACCAAAAATTATTTTTGCAAAAACAATGCTCTGGGCTTTTGTGTAACACAAGTCACGTGTATATATGCAGGGTACATACTGGGTACATACAGGAGTATCTAGGGTCGTGTGTCAGATAGAGAGTCTATATAGTAAAACTGCCCAACAAAAACTTTTTGTTAGTGCGCTAAAGGCGGTTCCTTATGCAAAATTTCAAGAAATAAACGATTTTTAACAAAATAAACGGAAAATTTCCTGATCGTGTTACGTTACACCTGATCTTTAAAATGGATCAGGAGATCTGCGCCACATGATCGACAAAACCTGGCATAGAATTTTTGTATGCTCAAAAAAGTAAGTGCAGGAGTATCAAAAACGTAAGATTTGCTCTAAAGCGGGGCAAATTCACGTGATCACAGCCAATCAAATTACAGAATTTTGATGATCGCCGGCGAAGCAAAGAACGAAAAACCTAAAAAATACAAAAAACGGCAGTCTAAACCTACCTCAGGTAGGTTAAGTAAAAATATCGGGAAGGTAATTTTGCTTATATATAACTATCTAAAACCCAGCCTAACCCTAATATAAGATGGCCCTAACCCTAAAGTTAATCGAGAAAATTATTAAGAAATATGAGTTGCCCCCGCTTTAGACGTCCCCCTTATTTGGGATAGTCCCAATCCCAATTTTACACGTAAAAGTTTGGGATTTCTAGCCGTAATATAAATTATGTTCAGAAATGTTTGACGTTACGGCAAATTAGAGGCATTTTGCGAAACATAGTACCGTATTGTCGCGAAATAGCAGGCATGGGTTTGATTCGAAAATAGTGTCCTCTATAACGCCCATGCGCGTCCAAAAATAATGTGCACCTCATAATAATAAAAAAAAAACGCTCAGAAAGTAGATTTAGTAATAAAGTAAACCTACATTCGGTGCGTTTTTTGGTTAGTACATTTTTTATTTACCGTATTACCGCGAAATAACGCGCAAGGATGAAATTACAAATTTCGGCCTAGATTGAGCTTAATTCAGGTCGAACCTCGAAATATCGCCCCTGCAGTAAGGAGATTGTCACGGGCTAAAATGGCATTTCCGAAGATTAGAAGAAATGAAGTCCCAAACAAATATTAGAAGAATTGGATGGCAGAGTTTGTCAGCCGAAGTTTGTGGCAAACTACAAAATAAGGTGAGCCGTGTCCCTTTACCGTATTGTAATAACGTCCTCCCTGTGCGTTATTTCGGGCATCTGCGCGTTATGCGTTGGCAAAGGATGAGCCACTACAAAATAAGGTGAGCCGTGTTTAAGTAAGCCCCTTTACCGTATTGTAATAACGCCCTCCTGTGCGTTATTTCGGGCATTTGCGTGTTATGCGTTGGCAAAGGATGAGCAACTACAAAACAAGGTGAGCCGTGTTTAAGTAAGCCCCTTTACCGTATTTTAATAACGCCCTCCTGTACGTTATTTCGGGCATCAGCGCGTTATTTTAAGTGCGCATGCGTCTTATTTGAATAAAAATGTAAATTTTTGATCTTCACGTAGGTATTGGAATAGAGATTGTACCTGTTGGGAAAACCTCTACCCGGTTACTATTAAATTACCCGGGATATCCGGATAAATTACTATGTCACACAATGCCCGGGTACAATCACTATATTGGCAGGCACAAAATTTCCGGGTGATGTAACCTGCTTTTTTTTCGGTAAACAAAGTTTAGAAACTCCTGCAATATATTTATATTATAAAATTTCCGGCCGCTTTAAAACTACACTGGAAGTCAACTTAACTAAACGGAACCTCCGTATTTTACAATAGAATTTTGTGCCCTGATTGGAGGATGCGTTAAGTCACATAAAAAGGCACATTTCATCGACAAGCTTTATTTTAGAAACGATTAATTTACAGACAAGTTCACTTCATGAACAGTAAGTATATTTCACTGACAACTTATTTCCTAGACCAAGTAATCTTAGTCATTCATTGTCTTAGGGTTAAGTTTAGAATTAGAGTTAGGGTTAGTGCAATTGAATTTATAAAAAAAAAACTTGTCAGTGAAATAAGCTGGTCGGTGAAGTATACTGTCTACGAAATGAACTTGTCTGTAGCTTGTCGGTGAAATGTGGTGTTTGAAGTGATTGTCGGTAAAATGATTGGGAACTCATAAAAGTGGTGCGCGTTATTTCGGGACGCGTGTGGCGTTATTTTGACTAAGATAATTTAACCTTTTCAAAAAGGCAGATTTCAAATTAACGTCCGGCCCGCTATTACGCGCAAATACGGTATGTTCTAAGTTATTTAAAGGACGTAGCTTGGGTAATGTTGGTTATGACACTTATGTGCGAGGTAGGAGCACTAACCGTTGTGGTTGATTTTGGTGCCCGGAAATTCGGCAAAGGATATGTATCGTGATCGGGATTTGCATGAATGGCGTGATTCGGGTTTGCATGAAATTAATTAAAAGTCAAACAATGTTTGCATGAACGATGGGTAAAATAAGTAATAATCAGTGACGCAAATGTGTATTAATAATATATAAATAAGGTATCGATCCCAGATACTAGGAACTTTTGGCCCAAAAAATATCTCTTGAGACTCTCTTAACGAATAAACTGATATCGGTGTGTACATATCATCAGTGGAAGGATCTGTACGATACACAATCTACGTGGAAATAGCCAAAACGAGCGTGAAACGTTGGTAGAAGTCAAGAAGTACACGGTAGTCCGGTAAACTAAGTGACACTAACTTGATAATAATTCCCCTCATAAAAATATTGACCAAATCATCATAATCACGCCTCTGGCGAGTTTATCCAATCTTAGTCGAAGCATATTAAGTCACTCCATAGCAAGATGCATGAAATTGGGTTTGTCAATATCCCGAAGATCAAATTCCGAAGATACTAAATTCCGATATACTAAATCCTTAAAGATCAAAATCCTGAAAGTATAATATCCTAATTCTGAAAGATTAAATAATCCTGAAAGGTTATAATTCTGAAAGGTTATATCCTGAAAAGCCATAATCTCAGAAGGTTATAACCTTAAAAAATCACAATTACCTTTCGGGATTATGACTTTCAGGATTATGACCCTTTAGAATTATGATCTTTTTAGAATTATGTTCTTTCAGAATTGTGATTTTCAGGATAGTAATTTTTCGGGATTATGGTCTTTCAGGATATTATACTGTACTTTTGGGATTTTGATCTTTCAGGATTTAGTGTATCGGAATCAGGGACCCGGAAAATTTTGGTTTGGAAATTGCAAAAATTTATTTGGACGTTGGCCAATATTTGATAAAATTTGGATAAAATCTTCGAATATTTGGAATTATTTGTACTATTTTTCATCAAAAAAGCTCTGTTGACCAATCAAAAAACATGATTTCATGTAACCATAACTAGCAAAAAATTTTCCAATTCTGAAATTTCGTATCAAAATTTATTATTTTGAATAATTGTGGTATGTCTATCGGCTTCAATCCATGCTTAGATAATTTTAGTAGGAATTTTTTTTTTGTCCGTGTTTAAAAAAAAAATACTATACTGTGTAAATTAACTCTTGTAATTTGCGAGAGAGCTGGCAAAATTATAAGTGTAGACTTGATGTGCATAGTGTTTCGATCCTAAATCCGAAATCTGGATTGATCCTTCAATCCAGACAAATTCAGATATCCAGGCTAGAGATTTTTACTAGGATTGGTCAAAAGAATTTAAATTATGGACCTAAGGATATACCCAAAGTAAGCTTTATACATAATCTGATACGGATTCAATCCGGATTTATCCGGATGGCGAGATATGTAGCACATTTTTATTGTCTGTATTTTTATTGGTTAGATCACATATATACTGGAAAATCGGTAAAAAATTTGGAAAAATTTGGCAATTTGGAAATATCAAAATTTGGCCAAAAATTTGGAATAATTTGGGAAAATTTATTTCAAAATTTTCCGGGTCCCTGATCGGAATTTAGTATCTTCGGGATTTTGATCTTTGGGATATTGACACAAACTTCATGAAATTTACATTTGTTTCAAAATAAACGCCTATGCGCGTACTTGAAATAACGAGCATAGATTCAAATTAACGCGTAAATGTGCGTTATTTCGCGACTATACGGTAAATATTATTTGGGATTCTAACAAATCCAAAACTACCGTAAATGGTCACCTCCATAATAGTAGACCAGCATGCATCATCCCTGGGTCTACAACATAGGTCTAGCTTTTGTAAAAAGTAAAAGACCCGTGTATATTAATAGGATATGATAAAAGACCTGGGTAATTTGGGTTATTTAAATGTTAATAGTGATATATATATACTACCTAAACCCCAATTATCAGACTTATATCCCTATGGGTCTATTATCGGTTTTAAAATTGGTGAAATATAACAGACCCGGTCTTTTATATGACCGCTTACGGTAGTAGGTTTGGACTATTTGGAAATATTTCGGAAATCAAATTTTGACATAGCAACAATCAGATTCGAACATTATGCAGTCAAATTTGAACATCATCTCAAATTGACATTATACAATCAAATTCGATCATATTGGTGTATAAATCTTATTAGATACATTGTAAAATTTGGGATATTCGTAGATTCAAGAAACATTTGTCCCCTAAATTAAATAAATTTCCATAAATTTGAATAGCTTATTTTAAATGTGTAAATTCATAAATGCTCTTCGTACTATACTCACCTAATTTAATGAGAATTTGATAGTAAATATGAGCTTGAATTACTTATTTTGATGCTTAGATCAAATATGATATGTGCTCTTTATACTCATCTAAATAATGCAAATAAAATGAAATTAATTAATTAATTTTTAATTGTCCGAAGCGTAGCCGACTCTATACTTCTAGGCATTTGGATCTGCGTAATCACATGATACGCGTCTGTCACGATGATTTTCTGCGGCAATAAATAGCCGTGATAAATTCAAATTCTGCAAAATTTCCGTGCATAATAATTTTGCTTTTTCTGTGCAATTTCTGTAATAAAGATTTAAAGATTCCGTGCTATCAATATTAAAAATAGATTTATTCTGCAATTTTTTTTTAATTATAACGATAATCAAATTTTAGCTATCAATTTTGCCATTAAAGTATAACCTATTTCCAAATGCTGAAATATTAAAAGTTTTATCCGACTTTGACATATCATTTTATTAAATAATAATCTTTTTGTTATATACAGTATGCCTTGCGCGCAGGGTGCAATGGATATACTCCATTGCCAATGGAGCAAATGGAACCAATGGAACCAATGTAGCCAATGAAGCCAATGGAATTAGATATGTTATTGACAAATACTATATTATAAGCTAGTTGGCCTCCATTGGCTCCATTGGCAAATTATTCTCAATGGAGCAATGGAGTGATGCCAATGGAGTTATTTTATTCTCCATTCACCCCAATGGATAAGCGCATATTTACAAATACAGTATAGGGTTTTCTTGTTGGGCTAAAGGGAAGTACACACGTGCGTACGATCATGAATTATATTGACTGGTTCAGAATTGGCCCAATCATATGCGAATATTATCCTGTGAGGATGAATTCTGCGATATTCTGCGATGTTCTGCCGATTCCGTGATTATGTGGCGCGTAATTATCCAATAAAATTTCACAATAACGCGTCAGATGCTAACACAACGATTTATCTGTTACATTAACAAATTTGTCAATCAAGTGAACCTCTGTCTATGCGCTTCGGACATCTATCAGTTTCTGATTACCTAATAATTAATATTCGAAATGTTCTTAATATCACTATCATACCACTATCTAAAATGAAATTAAATAGCGACTCACAGAATTATTCACTAAAGAATTACCTGATTTTAAAAAAATTAAATTTTTAATTTATCATCGAATTTGTCATAACTCTTTTATATACTAATCCTGCATCTGTAACAAACAGCAAAATTTAAATTTTTTAAAGAATTACCCGCCTCGGCAGATTTTAGATAATGCTTTACACTAACCTATTTAAACTCCAATTCTTGAATAATGACAATAGCCACTTGACGCATTCCATTGGAATTATTCATCCTGATTTTTATTCATATCTTTTCAACGCCAATACCATATTCATAACCAAGCTAGGGTATATTAGCTGATTTTTGATAATCAATTTTCGATGAAAAATTTTCAATCGATTAGTTGAATAAATAATAAACGAAACTTGATAAATACACGTAAGGTAGCAGCTGAAACAGACGGGTCGATATTCTTATATGATCTGTTGATTAATCAATCGCTAGTCGATTAATTGATTAGTTGGCCAATCGATTGATCGATTGGTCGATTAATCGATTAATCGACTAAGTTGGGTCGGTAAAATTCGAATCGATTAGTTGGCAAGTTTACAACTAATCGATTAATTTGATTTTCGTTTTTATTACTACAGTCAATCAATTTCAGTTGATTAAAAAAAGATGCATTGCCGATTTGTGTAAGTTCAATCTAATGAGTTATGTTTGAGTATACGTTTGGATCAATAACGATAACGATAATGCAGTTTAAATTTATACAGTACCGGGCAGTAAAAGACATTCATTCTATACTATAAGGCGCCAATTTTTGGTGCTTACATAATCGTTGTTGATTGGCTAACTTTGTGTAATTGATTCTATTGGTTAAATAATCATTCTTTTTTCTTTTTTTTTATATTATAAACTTCAACTCCTTATAACCAGGGCCACCGATTTTCTGCATTATGCAGAAATCACGGAATAAGGTTACAAATGCAGAAAGGATCATAGTCACTGCAGAATTGTCACGGAAAGCAGGAATAATGAGGGTGGTAATGATTTTCTTAGTAATAAAGCTAAAAACCGGATAATTTATGTTACTTGGCACTGTACAGGTTTTTTTTAATTATAACTATTAAAGTTAGTTGTAATTTGGGTCAATCATTTGTTCGAAACACTAACCTAAATAGACAAGTAATAAAAATTCATAGTCGCGCGAATTTAAGTATAAGATAATACTACTAAAGTAGTAAAATTGTATGGAAGGCTGTGTTGAGGAATATGAAAAACTAAAGAGAATGTTTCGAATTCATGATTGAAAAATGAGATGAAGAATTAGTAATAAAAAAAAAAAAAAATAATATGTAATAATAATAATACTATGTATGAATTTTTATGATTTGTTCTGATTTTGTAAAAAAGTATAAATTCAATTAATAAAAGATGTCTTCGGGTTATTGTTAACTCAATAAAAATCTTTACACTTACAATATTGTTGTAAAAATTTTACCCCATATTTTTATCTATTATAATGAGTAAAAGAAAAAGCAAAGTATCAAAAGTTACGGCTCATACTAGGGTTGAGGAAAACCCGGGTGAATTTAGAGTTGACGATGAAATTTTATTTTGTAATTTTTGTGATCACTCAATAGACTGGGTATGAAAGTCGACAGTTGATGACCATCTTAATAGTAAAACACACAAAACAAACAAAGCTTTACAGAAAAATAAGCAACATCAACAAACTATTATTACATCTCTTGGATCTTCTGAATCAAAAAAAAAATTCTTAAATGATTTAATTGAATCTTTCGTAGCAGCCGATATTCCAATAGAAAAAATTAATTCTTTACATTTATTTTTTAAAAAATATTGTAAAGAGGGTGGAGCTGTTCCACAAGCATCTACATTACGCGAATTATATCTTCCCCAGGTTTTTTCTAACCATTTAAATAATCTTAAATCATTTTTTAAACAAAAACGTATTGCAATTATTATGGATGAAACAACAGATAGCTGCTCACGAAGCGTAGTTAATACGATATTTGCATATAGAGACAATACAAAATTAGTCTCTGTTAATTTTCTTACTCAAGTTAATAATTGCACAATGGGACAAACTCTTTTTCAAATTCTTTCAAATTATAATATTCCATTTACTTTTCCTCGTATTTTTTTATCAGATTCGGCTGCATATATGAAAAAATGTTATCGCAACGTTTTGCTTACAGTAATGCCACAATTAATTCACGTACCTTGCTGTGCGCACATTCTAAACCTAATTGGGTAATTAATATTTATTTTTTTAAATAATAATGTATATGTACAGTATATACGTATAATAATATAATTACTATATTTTATATACGTAGTGATACTTGGCGCACCTATTGTCACTTTTCTCAAGTTAATACTTTATTAGCTAAAATTAAAGATTCATTTTCAAGATGCCCTGCACGTCGTCGTCGATATTTAGATCATTTACGATTTCATGGAATCAATTCACCAAAAAAAATTCCGCTTCCTGTAATTACAAGATGGAATTCTTGGTTTGAAATGGTCGTATATGCAAAAGATCATATTGATTATTGGCCTAGCTTTTTTCAAGATGAATATGCGATCGATAAAAACTAATACATTAGAAGTTATTACATCATTATTATCAAATCCTGAAGATCTTGGACTTATTACGATTCATATAAATTTTATTAGTATTTTCTCACGAAAGTTTATACAAACGTTAAATTTTTTTCAACAAGAAAAACCAGTTTTCCCCCTAGTTGAAAATCAACTTGAACAACTCACCGCCTATATTGAGACTAATATGCATGCCGAGCACTTTGGTCCTGAATTAGATACATTAATATCATCAATATTTTTTCAACCAATTGAGCTTTATCCTATTTTCCGTGGTGCTTTTAGTGTCGCATATCAAAAGTTTTCTGTTCATCTTCCTTCTCACCCCGGTAGATCATTGTTTTATGCAAGCCAAGTTTTTGATCCTAAGTTTTTTCATCTAGGTAATGTTACACGAAAAGATATTCGCAATTACTCCATTATACCA
Organism: Gigaspora rosea; assembly: GCA_003550325.1. Lineage (NCBI taxonomy): Eukaryota > Fungi > Glomeromycota > Glomeromycetes > Diversisporales > Gigasporaceae > Gigaspora > Gigaspora rosea. The sequence continues at coordinate 362,044 of QKWP01000120.1, forward strand.
GAACTATCTAATCCATCTAACGAATTACTACACGAATGGGCGATTTATTGTGGATTAAAATATGATGTGGTGTTTAAAGAAATTACATTGGATGAATTTTGGCTAAATATGACCGATTCATTGCCTATTTTATCTGAAATTGCACTCGATTATATTTGGTTACCAGTTTCTTCTTGTGCAGTGGAAAGAAGTTTTTCAAAATATAATACGATTCTAGATACTAATCGGCAAAGTTTAAGCGAAGAAACTTTACAAAGTTTAAATATGTTGTATTTTAATAACAATTCAAATAACAATAACATGTAAAGTTTAACAGTTTAAATAGGATAGCATTTAAATTATAATGATTAGTATGCTTCACGGCATTCTGTAACTTCACGAGGTTTTTTGTTTTTTAAAAAAAAACTTTTTTTAAATGATTTAAATAGCAATATATTTGAATTCTTTTCTTTTTTTACTTTTTAGTAATAAATTTTCAATAAAAAAAGTTTTGCAGAAATCACGCAGAATCTTTAGAAATACCACGGAAACTGCGCAGAATTTGTCAATCTGATTCGCAGAATTTGTATTTTAGCACGGACGGAATTGACCAATTATCACCGCAGAAAATCGGTGGCCCTGCTTATAACTTTCTTAAAATAAACAATAAAAAAAAAATACTGACAGAAATGTAGTTTAGCTAAAAATCCATCATTTTGTCAGAGGGTTTTTGATTAGCTTGTTTTATAAAGTTATAATGAATTAAAGTTTTTAATAGCCAAGAATGGATGCGTTTTACTGTCCGGTGTATTAAGTATATACAGCTAGACCTCCCAAAATGCATGTTCTTTAAATGCATAGTCTCTCTAAATGCATAGTCTCTCTAAATGCATACCTTGTTTTGGCCCCAACTCATATGACACTTATAGATTTTACTGCAATACCTATCTAAATGCAAGATTTTTTTGGCTATAGGTCTGATTGATACATTTATGCATTACATCTATAGTATCCCCTTGAAAAGTACCATTTTGAGTAGTGTCAGGGTCTTAATTGGTCTTACGATTGTTCGGTCCCGGGGAGCTTTTTTATAGCTGTTTTCATAAATTCTGAGACACTGACAAAAAACTAACCGAATGATTTTCCCGTAATTTAAGATCAGGTAACTAATATAAATACGTATATCTCTGGTTGAATATAGAAATATGTTACTTTTCAAAGCATCTTCGCTGGCAAATAATTGAAAAAAATCTAGAGGGCTTATCAGTTCGAAAATTGCCAATCTCAGGTGTTAGTAGGCTTTCTATAGATTGGATTCTCAGCACTCCAAAGATATTGATGTATTGAAACACTTTGTAGCATATCTTGATTTTTTTGGAATCTCGAATTAAATTTTAAACTAGTCGACTCATATTTAATTTTTAATACTAACGCCTATTTGTTTAATATGTTTATTATAAAAGTCTAATTAATATCCGGTACCTTTTTGTATTTCTAGTTAATATTTATTGATAGACAAGAATAGTCTTTTCTATAAATTTGTACCAACCAAATACAACAAGAATAGTCTTTTCTATAAATTTGTACCAACCAAATACAACAAGAATAGTCTTTTCTATAAATTTGTACCAACCAAATACAACAAACATGTTACAATCAAAACTTAATAATGTTGAATGCGTAGACATAATAATGATAAAATTATCTGTATAACAAGCATTTCATGTAATATAAATATATATCTTGTATATGACGACTATGCTGAAATCAATAACCTAACCGAATCGGCCGAAAATCATTCGGCCAATTTTTTATCAGGTGTTCCAGAATATATGAAAACTGTAAATATACCTTTTTTTCAGTGACTCGACTTCCACCAGAGTGGCTTAAACTTATACAAGGAGATCTCAAAATTTCTGGGCCTGAGTGCATCGGACTCCTGGTCGACAGGGTCGAAAATTGATCAATTTCCCAAAGATCACTACCGTAAAACGCTCTTTAAAGTACCCGTGTAAAGTACCCCTGACTTTTTTGATGATGATTTTCGTATTGTACCCGGGTATTTTAAGATTCTAGAAATACAAAGTACCCCATTATTCAAAAGTATTCAAAAAAAAAATTCTATTCGAGATCACTATTTTCATTTTCAGATTCACGACTAAGGTCTACGCAACTACGATTACCAGATCCTTCGTTCCAGTCGTTTACATACTCAAGCAAATCATATTTTCATATGAATGTATAGTATCCCTCTTCGAACATAGTATCCTCCATGTATTGTACCCCTTAGATCAAGCGTAGAATGTAAAATACCCCGGTACTTTAAAGAGCGTTTTACGTTATTTAATTTCTGTTTTCATAATACCTGAGACACCCGATAAAAATTATGCGTATGATTTTTCGACCGATTTGATTAGGTAATTTCGGCATGATCGTCTATAAAGGTTGGCATCCACTTATTTGCGCGGGTAATACAAGCTCCTGGAGAGGAAATAGCCAATCGGAGAGTGCAAATTTTGACTATTCCGGATCAGCCCGACGAGAAGAAAAAAGCGAAAATACGCAAAAACTAATGTTTATATCGATCTTGGAGCACTAATTAAAAATGACGGGAATGAAATTTTACTTATATTGAGCATCACTCTAACCTTATAGCCTCTAACGTTAAGGCCCTAACCCTAAATTTTTATCTCACGCACTTAGTTTATTTACAAAATCGGATTTCCTTTTTTGGTTTGTGTTACCCAAGGATGCTTTTCTATGGGGTCGTCTAAAGCGGAGATAAATCACGTGACTAGCCGCCAATCAAATTATAGATTTTGATGATCGCCAGCGAAGCAAACGAGAAAGAAAAGCGAAAAATACAAAAACGGCAGCCTAAACCTACCTTGGATAGGTTAATTAAAAATGTCGAGAAGGTAATTTTGCACATATATAACATCCTAAAATCTCTCCAAACCCTGTCCTAAAGTGACCCTAACCCTAAATTTGATTGGCGGTTTATCACGTGATTTATCTCCGCTTTAGAAGTCCCCTTTTCTATCACATGTTCTACGAATTATTGGAAAGATAACATACTCAAACCTTCGCTCGAATGCATATCCAACATGCTTGGGGTTTAGTTTGTATGAAAATTTATGGAAGAACAGCTCTTGTCAACCAATAAATCTTTGCACGAAATATTAATAGCTCTTTGGATATAAATTAGACTTCTATAATAAACATATTACACGAATTGATGCAAATATGTGTATACAAGTGAAGGGCAATACTATTTGTACCCCTCACTTTTACTATACACCCCTCCGCTGTAAAATCATTCTAGCCGATTTTCACATGACGTAATTATAATAATTTCTTAATCGATTATCCAGAATTTGAGCAAACGTTATGAGTAATCAGTTTTACGAATCAAGTTAATAATCCAAACTATTGGTAACGATCCAAATTATAAATAGTTCGCATAGTTTTGGTAATAAGACCAAGCAATAAAGCAGTATAGGGCGTCTATAAATAGCGTTATCTAACCTCTGTGATCTCAAAATAGATACGGTCAAACCTCTCTATATTCACCTCCTCTATAATCACAAAATTAATATAATTACATCGATATATAAAAAATCCCTCTATATTAGTCACACTTCTTTATAATCACAGCTTTTTGTATCCCAAAGGTATGACTATAGAGAGGTTGAGGTAGTTATATGGGGTGCGGACAATAGAAACAGCCCATTTTTACATTTTTTTTGAAATGAGTTTTTATTAGATTCATATAAATTTTGACATGATTAACATTTTTCAATTATAAATGAAAGTCGGCTTGCATAATAAAAAATCAAGATAATGTAAAAGAAAAATTACACGAGGCTTTGTAGAGCCAACACATCACGAGATTATCCGATAGTCACCTGCTACCTTTAACCAATCAAAATCGTAAAATTTGATTAATCCCGGATCAGTCCGAAATCAAAACAAATGATTAAACTCAATTATCTCAAATCTATAAGACAAACTAATTTTGTAATTTGGCAGGTGGATTAGTGGTGGCAGAAACGATTCTTGGTCCTGTAGTTTCTAAGCAATTTAGAACTCCGTATATTATGAGAAATCACGAATTGCAAAGAAAATTTCATAGTTTAATTATTATATGTTTGATATTCTGGGTTTATTAGATATATTTTGCTCAGAAATCACAGGACTGAGGGTCATTTCTGCCACCACTAATTCACATATTTTGAATGTAGTGAATTGAATATATAAACTGCCAGTGAATCTTGAATCGGGTTACCTAAGAATGTTTGTTGCACTTATTCTTTACAGATTTTATGTGCTTCTAATCTGTTAACATTCTAATGTTAATTTTTTTTTTTTTTGTATTGATCTTGTAATGAATGCCGTCAAAAAAATATTTAAATTTTTAATTTTAAATACTAATCGGCGATATATAATTCGCAATAGAAAACATAGAACTTATACTAATGCAACCTATGTTGCTAGCACTCATAATAATTTTAATCATAGCAAATTTGAACTAGATCACACTTGGCTTACTTCAAAAAAGAAACTCTTTTTATATACTATTGTCACTTACCACCAAAATTATCAATGAAATGCAAATTAAAGTCAGATTATTATAATCGTTAACTAAATAAAAAGATAAATTAAAAAGACTTGTAATATGAACCTTTGTATTAGAAGCACCAAAAAAATAGGAATTTGAGATAATCAAGTTTATACTGTTTGAACTTATCCCGAAATTGAGCATTGAATTGGTTAATATTTCAGTAATCTTGCAATATATGGATGGGCCTCTTGAGGAGTAACTTTATGGGATAATGTTTAATTTGTTGTTTTAGCCTTTTTATGGGTTGTTTTTTCTAATGGTGATTTTTTAATAGAGAAGGTTTTCTTTCTCTTTGCTTCGTAGGAAGGCTCTTACAGTATTTGCAATAAGTTAATACTTGGCTTAGTTTGATAAATGAATATTTGACAATCTGTTATAGACATAATTACTAATATTCTGTCATCTTTTAAAATTACCTCTTATTTTGGTTACAATTTTTAATATCCTTCTTTATTTCACACTTGATATATCTAACCCACATTTAATCTTATATTATTAGAATTTAATCTTCTAATGCCTTTAAAAATATTAAATTACTTATTGCTAAACAAACTAAACTTTTTTTTACTACTTTATCTAATAATCTTTTAAATTGGTCCCAAATATCTCTTATCACCAAAAGAAACAAGCTTACAATATTACCTAAAAAACGAAAAAAGAAAAATATTTTTTTTTTTTTAAATATATCCTCTCCAACAGTAATATTTCTATAAACCTGAACTGAACTGAACTTAGGTCAAGTTCAGGTTCAGGTTCAGTATTGAACGTGAATCTGAACTTGAACATTTTTTAAAACATGTTCAAGTTTAGTTTAGTATTGAACTTTTAGAGCTAGTTCAGGTTCAGTTTAGGTTCAGTTCAAAAGTTCATAAACATGTTCAGGTTCAATCTAGTATTCATATGAAATAGTGCTTCTAGGTTTGGGTCTGGGTTTGGTCTGGTCTAGTTCAGAGTTCAGACCAGTCTCAAACTCTAAATTTTACAATTTCAAACTTCATATTAAACTTAAATTCAATCATAAGTTTGATCAAATTTGGTTCAAAGTTTACAAACTAGTCTAAATCAAATATACGTATATGTATTAGAGGGCTTCCAGAAATTATTTAATTTTTGTTACTAATGAATTCAAAAATTTTACCTTCACACACCCACACTTGATACCCTATTAGCCAATCAAATTTTAAAAATTTTTCATATATTCAAATTCTGGAATTGATATTAACTTCTGATCCACTGATCCATTTTGTATAATTTAACTACCAAAATGCTCACCTTGATGAGTAATTTTAACAAGCCCAAAATGTTAAAATCTAATCACGGGGTTCCAAGATCTTTCAACTTTTGTATAATTTTAATAGTAATTTTAGAATTACTAAGTAAATTTCTTTAACAGTAAATAACTTTTGATCCACTAGCCCGTTTTGAATGATTTAACTACCAAAACATTCATCTTAGTGAGACAATTCTAATAAGCCCAATATTGCTAAATTCCAATTACTAGATTCCAAGATCGATAAAAATTTGTATAAATTGGTTTAATATATAAAAACCAATTTGATTAAATAATTGTCTAACAATACAACTCTTTATCAATCTTGGAATTCAGTAATTAGAATTTAGCAATTTTGGGCTTATTAAAATCATCTCCCTGAATGAACATTTTAGTAGTTAAATCATTCAAAACAAGCCAGTAGATCAAAAGTTATTCAATATTAAAAAAATTTATTTAGTAATTTTAAAATCACTATTAAAATTATACAAAAGTTGAAAAATCTTGGGACCTGTAATTAGATTTTAACATTTTGGGCTTGTTAGAATCGTCTCATCAAGGTGAGAATTAAAGTATATCTAATATATAATAATATAAATCTAGTCTGTTCTTGTAATTCTGTAATTGGATTTTTATAATTTAGTTTTGTTAGAATTTTTTCTTTGAGAGAATCATTTTGTAGTTAAATCATCTGAATTGGTCCAGTAGATCAAAAGTTATTAATAATTTTAAAATTTTATAACTTTAACCAAAATTATAAAATGTTGACCAGAATTATAACCTGATATTTTGGGGATCACACCAACCCACCCAAAAATTATATAATTTCTGAAACCCTCTTATTGGATACTAAACAAATTTACTTAAAGTGAAAGTATAAATCAATTAGTAAAATTTAGAAAATCATAGCATTTTGTATAATTTTATTAAAAAATTATATATCACTTGAAATTTTACTAATTGATTATAAATTCTTGTACTAAGATAACTTGTTTAGTATCAAAAATACATCAAATCAGTATATTTTATATTGTTTTTATTAAAATTTGAAGAAGGGTACTTAATTTTAGAAATTTTTATCAAAAATTCAAAATTAAGCATCTTTGCCTAAATTTTAAGAAAATAAAAACAAAAATTACTAAAATAGTCAGAGTTGGCATTGAACAATGTCCAAATAAATTTAATTGAACATTTGAACATTTGGACATTTGAACATAATCCAAATGTCCAAATAATTTTTTGGTCCTTTAGGCATTGGACAATGTCCAAATAAATTGTAAGATTATTGGACATATGTCCAAATTGTCAAATGGATATATATCCAATTTTTCAATAATTTTATTGGACAATTTTAATAATATGATAACAAAAACTAAAAATAGATTATCCTCTCTCTTTTGGTCAAAAAACTCAAAAACGCCTTTGACCTAAAAATATGCTATCTCACGATCAACAATAGTTGCTACATAGTAAAGTCCAAACTTTACTATGCAAATTGATTAAAGTCGCTTAAGTAAAACATTTTCAGGTGATCAGAATACACTTACTTAAAATTTTTATTAGTATTGGGAAGAAGTTTTTATTATTTGACTTTTGATTTTATATTCGACAAAAAAATTAAAATTTTTTAAAAAAATATATTCTACAAACGTAAAAATCAAAAGTCAAATAATAAAAATTTCTCTAATCCTAATAAAAATTTTATGATAATATATTTTAATCTCCTGAATAAGTAACTTTAATCGATTCAAATAATAAAATTTAGACTTTACTATGTAGCAACTATCTGTGATTAACCAAAAATTGATTATATCTGAAGTAGGCTACCTATTTTCTTTATAATATACCTTTATTTTAAAATTAAATATAAAATAAACTATTGTTATTATTCTTTTTGAAATACAATTATTTTATAGTGTTACAGTACCGGAAGCCTTCTTTAATTCCGATAGAGTAACAATTACACGGCTCCTGAGATCCCTTACTTTGGGTGTGAAGCGGTGTGCAAGAGGGAAGTATAGTTTCTTTTATGTCTGTAAGAAACTACACACTTCTCTGAGGCAGTTCAGTATAAAACAACAAGAGATAATACACAGTTTATTAATTTAACAAGAGGGCTATTCCAAGGTGTCTGTTCCTTAGAAATCCCAAGAGTTTATTAATAATAAGAGAGGAGGATAAATAATATAAAAGTAAAGATAAAATACAATGTCTGGATCTGTCTAAAACTAAGGGAAATAAGGTGGGTTTATATATCTATTGAGCTAAGCGTGCTAAGCGTCGTTAAGCGTCGCTAAGCATCATTAAGCGTCACTAAGCGTCATTAAGCGTCGCTAAGCGTCGTTAAGCGTCGCTAAGCGTCATTGAGTGTCATTGCATATCAATTTCGCATATCACTATTACTAAATACAGTTATTACAAAATTTCCTTATTAAGTTCTAATTTTCAAACTAATTTCTACCAAAATTAAAAACCTTTTCTATAACAATAGTTTCTAAATTCTGTTTGATTAATCATATTTTATTGGCCAATATCAAATATATATATTATAAGAAAAATAGAATTTAAGTTAATTTAGTAGCATAAATATATATGTATATATGCATATTTTTATAATAATAATAATTATGATTATTAGGGGCATCCATAAATAACATTATGTACCTCCTCATAGTAGCGCTTAACCCCTCTCTACTATATAAAAAATTTTTCAAAATCTGTATATTTATATATAAAATTTTACAAAAACTTGAATATATTGTAACATAGTACATAATCTGATTTGGATAATTTAGGCACCATTCGATTTATCTCAGTGAGATGAATCCAATGATACTAAAATTATTTCATTTGGATCACTGGATCAATAGTTATTCACAAAACAATTGATTTCATAGTCATTTAATAAAAAAACATAATAACCAATAGTATTTGGCCAATAACTTTTGATCCAGTAATCCAAATGAAATGAAATTGGTACCATTCGACTCCTCTCACTGAGACGAATAGAATAGTACCAAAATCATTAAATTTGGACCACTGGGTCAGTTTTTAGACGATTTTTTCTAAAAAATCTGTGTTATATTTTTTTAACCTCACTCCTACTTAAGAGGAAAAACATTATATTTTGTCAGACCCCCTCCCCCCTCTTGTATAACGTTATTTCTGAATGCCCCCTTATCAGTATACTTTTTAAATTAAAGATATTTTGTATTAGTAAATATTGGCCAGAATTAAGTTTAATTTAGGCCAAGATTAAACTAATTTTTTTTGGGTATTGCTAACTTGCCCCCTGGTGATATAACCACCCTATAATTTACCAATCGGGTCGCAGGATCTTGTGTAACAAAATAAAAAATTTTAAGAAAATTTAAAAAATTATCAATATCGCAAAATTTTATTGCAAAAACTAGCTTTGGGCTATTAAATAAAAGTTTTTGGCATCTAATTTTGCATATAAATAATCAATCCATCCTCTAACTTAATATACCTATACTCTTACCCTAACTCTAATCTTTAAAGAATAATTTTTTATATAAAAAACTTCTATAAAAATAAAGAGTAGTTAAAATTTATAACTTTAACCAGGTGTTAAAATTAGTTAAATTCTTTTTTTTAATATCCAATAAAAAAAGTTACTATATCCAATCAAAATTATTTGGACAATTGGACATTGTCCAAATGTCCAAATGTCCAAATTGTCCAAATGTCCAATATCATAACATGCCATTCCTGAAAATAGTATATTTTTTAGTGCTAAATAAGTTTATTTAGAGCAGAAATTAGAATTTTTTAGTAAAATTTAAAGAATCATAAAAATTTGTATAGTATTATTAATAAAATTATAGAAAAATTATTTTATAAATTTTTTAATTGATTATATCTTCTTGTACTAAGTAAACTTGTTTAGCGCCAAAATTGGTATCTTTTCTTAAAATTTGAAAAAAGGATGCTTAATTTTAGAAATTTCTATCAAAAATTTAAAATTAAATATCATTGGTTCAAATTTTAAAAAAAATTAAAATAAAATATACTGATATAATATAGTTTTTGGTGCTAAATAAGTTTATTTAGAGCAAATGATAGAATTCTTTGGTAAATTATAAAAATTTGTATAATTTTATTAATAAAATTGTTAAAAATATTATTTTATATAAAATTTTACTAATTGATCATATGGGGTCATTGCTAGAAAAACCATAGTTAGAGACTATTTAGATTTTAATAATAAAATTTAAAATTGCTAACTATCTATTAATCCAATTTGAATAAAGTATTTTTTTTATTTTATATAGCTATTTATGCTTTAAAAAATAAAAAACTTTATTCAAATTAAATTAATAGATAGCTAGCAATTTCAAATTTTATTATCAAAATCTAAATAGTCTTTAACTATAGTTTTTCTAGCATAGACCATATATTTTTTGTACTAAATAAACTTGTTTAGTACTAAAAAATACATAAATTCGCATATATTATTTACTTTTCTTAAAATTTGAAAGAAGAATACTTAATTTTGAAATTTTTATTAAAAATTCAAAATTAAGTATTTTTGCCTCAAATTTTAAGGAAAATAGAATAAAATATGCTAAAATAATAAATTTTTTGGAGCTAAACAAGTTTATTTAGAGCAAAAATTAGAATTAATTAGTAAATTTAGATAATGATAAAAATTTTTATAATTTTATTAATAAAATTATACAAATTTCTAAGATTCTTTAAATTTTATTAATTGATTCTAACTTTTGCTCTAAGTAATCTTGTTTAGCAAAAAAAATAGATTATTTATTATATTTTATTTTCTTTAAAGTTTGAGTCAAAGATGTTTAATTTTAAATTTTTGATAAAAAATTTCAAAATTAAGCCAAATTTAAGATAGAGTGAACATAGATCATTTTTAATAATATTAGTAAAGCTATCAGTAATCACAAAGCAAATAATATAATATGATATAATCTATATTGATTCAACCAATCTGAATTGTTAATATTAAAAATTTGGTTAATTATAATTAGTAATTTTTGTGCTATATAGACAAATTTCAATCAATCTAGAAATATTTGATGATATATGAAAGTAAAGATTTTTTAAATAATATACATTAGCAAAAAATATATGAAATCTTTTGAAAAAAATTATATGCAAAATCTTTTAAAAAAATGTAATCAATTTTTTGAAATATTTCAAAATAAATTTTGAAATATTTCAAAATATATTGTAAAATATTGTGAAATAGACCAAATAAAAAAAATGCAAACCTTTATCTAGTTAAGGTGGTAACAGATATTATGTAATATTTTAGAGGAGGAGGGAGGGTCTCTGAAATTTTACATTAAATATAGAAGTTCATAATAGCCAATTAAATTTCTCTTATATAAGGGGAGGAAGGTAAGGGGTATAGTAAATTATATTACGTAATATATATCACTACCCTTATCTTCTTTGGGGAAATATTTCATATATTATTGTATAAATTTGCAATATTTTGCAATTTTTTTACAATATTTTGCAATATTTTGCAAAATTCAATTTTTTTAAAATTTTTGTAATTTAATATAAAATTTATATTTTTTATTTATTATTATATATATATAGTTTTACTCTTTGATATGATTTGCCAATATTATATTTTATTAAGTAAGTATTGAGTACTATTTAAAGCCTATTAATCTATAATACCTAAAGCTAAAATTCAACATTATATTGTTACTTTGAGAGCATCTATGCATTCTCTTCCAATTCTAACTACCTACTGGTAGCATCAATGGTAGAGATAAACTCAACTACACAAAAAAAACAAATAAAAAAAGAAACAAAACGAGATAAAAAAAGGAAGAAGTAACTACAAGACCTAGATGACAAACCAATATTAACAAAATAACTAAAAATAAAAGATAAAAAAAACAAAAAACTTACTATATTTTTTTTTTTTTTTTTAAATTCGGCAGTCATGCCATAACTTTATTTATCATAATTTGTATATTACATTTTATGACTACTTCTAACTGAAGCTAAAATCTAAAGTATGACCCACCCGGTTGTCCCAATGGACACCTATGTGTGACCTGCTATAGCAAGGTTTTACCTCCTCACTTTTCTCCACCTTCGTTAAGGTTTCTAAAAAGTGGTTCACCGGCAAGGACTTGCAGCCTATCATGACTCCCTTAATTTCGGCACCACGGGGAATTTATTCCCTCTACCATCCACGTGTACACTTCCCTGGTAGCTATTTCAAAACTTCTTGACCATTCTTCTTGCTTCTTTGGATGGCTAGACCTTCTTCTTTCTTTTTCACCGCCCTCCTGACTATTTCTGTCATCCTGTTCCTTGCTTTTTCTCTTTTTCTTCTCATACTTCTCCCTTTTTCGCACGCCTACTTCTTTTTCCCACTCTAGCACGGATTTGCAGCGCGAATTCCAAACTTCATCCTGGAAGAACTGAAGCCAATCTTGCATAAACTGGACCAACAGCTTAGTGATTCTGTTGTTGGAGATTCCTTGATCGTACAGACGTTTCCTTGTCTCCTTGTGAATTATTCCTCTTGCCAATTTATTCCGTCTAACTTTCTCGGTATCTCCACTCTCACAAGTCCCTCGGAGTATCTTTCCAAGCAGTTCTCTTGAGACTGCTCTTTTTCCAGTGTCATCCAAGCTCTCCCAAGCCTTTTTAACCATTTCTTCTTCTGCTTGTGCCCACCTCTGTGTGTCACTGTCACATGCAGTTAGATGTTCAAATGTTTCTTTCGTTGTATTGCACTTTTTGCATAAATCATCTTCATACAGATCAGGTCTAAAGCATCGCCTCTTCTCGAGCGTAGGCAGCAATCTATTGAAACTTTTAAGTCTAAAGCTCCAAACTTGGTTGTCTCTAATACTTCTGCCTTGCGCTTTTCTCAATTGTGTCAGGACCTTTTTGAAGACTAACCAGTCTGTTTCTGAGTTCCGTTCTACATGAACTTCGTCGTTTCTCCCCCGTAGAAAAGTCCACTCTGCTTTATGTGTTACGCCTAGCAATTTCTTGATCATCTCTCTGAGGGGAGTTTCAACTGTCTTCGTGTGCCATGTGGGTTTTAGGAAGAACCCTCTAGTGCTAACAGCATGTATATCTACTAATTTTCCTTCTTTGCGCCCTCGTTTTGCTAGCGTGTCTGCTTGCTGATTTAGTTTGTTCTGTGAGTGGGCTTGGATCTTATTAAACTCCACTTTCAACCTCTTTGTTACCACCATCTCTCTAATCGCACTGAGTATGCCGGGGTTGTTCAGTTTTAACCACTCCCTTGTCCTTTGTATCCTTAGTGCCGTTTTAATTAGATTTATCGCCATCTGACTATCTGTATTGAACATTACTTCACTATCATTCGGAACTATTAGAAGTGCTTCCACGATCCCCATTAACTCCGCTCGAGTAGAAGACGCCCAACCTTGCATTCCCCCATAGGTGCCCCGGACAACCTTACCATTTTTGTCTACCTGTACTACACTATAGCCTAACTCTAACCGACCCAAAGTTGGGTGCATTCTAACGGATCCGTCTGTATAGAAGCTAAAAGTTCTATCCCTCCAATTACAATCTAAAATCTGCACCAATTCCTCCACCTTATTTCTTCCCTTCACCGTATTCTCAATGCATATTTCTTCCCACCTCTTTGCAGTGATTTCCTTTTTAATCTTTCTAACCTCTTTTACTTCTTTTTGGTCTACTTTCCGCGCACGTCTTTCAAGTGGCCTTTTATAATGACCCAAGTTAAGCCCTATTTTCGCGTTTTCTTTACCCTCTATCCACTGTGAGATGTCTACTAGCTTGTTCAATTTAACTCTCTCCTTCTCCTTTACCTTTTCTGGGGGTGTTTCTTTCGAGTTTCTGTATGCTACCCTCGCGTTTTCTTTCTGGGATTTTTCGATCACCAACATAGAGCCCACTTCCGCTATGTCTCTGGTTTTTTTAACGATTCTGCCTACTTTTGGGGAGTTTTCCTTATCACCATCAAATAACACCCACTCCTTTCTCGACCTTTTTCATGAGACTTTCTTAATTTCTGGCTCTAGCAAAAATTGGTTAAATTCCTGTTCGCTATCTATGATTGGTTCGAGTAAGGTTCTTGTGTTGTTTTCTATCATGATTTTTTCGATTTCGGCAAACCAAGAAGCTTTCCTCCCTTTCGAACTTTCCTTTCTTAGCTTTTTGATTTGCTGCCACGTTAACAGGGAATTTCCTTCTGGATCGACTAATTGCTCTATGTACCATAGCCGTAATTTCTTTAGACTTGTTAGGCTCCCCTTCCAGTTTGCTTCTTGCAAAACCTTTATAATTTTTGTGCCACTACCTTCTGCTTCACCAATTTGCCATTCCTTAATGTGCGTCTCAGATATCACTTCAAACCCCAGACTTTTTGCTAACTGCATTACTTTCGCGTTTAAATTGAATTTCATATTTGCTTCGTTGAACTCGCTTTCCTCAAAGCACCATATCGGAGAAGGGTTGCAGTGTTCTAGTTGCGCCTCCTTTAGTCTCAGCATTGTCGTTTTCCCCAATAAACCACTATCATTGATTCTTACGCTCCATTCTGTTATAGCATGTTCAGTATGTCTATCCCAAAAAGTTTTCATCCCTATGAAGTCAGGATTTGCAACTAGACAATTAGGAGCTGTAGATACCAGTTGAGCTTTCCATTTGGCTAGTCTCATCATTGGTTGATGTATAGCCTCACATACACTTCTTCGCAAAAGATTGGTCATTGCTTTGTATTCAATTCTCGGCAGTAACACCATATTATTAAGATACTTAATCTGTCCTATTGACAGCTTTTTATACCTTAGTATTGCTGTAAAGCTGGCTACATCTTTTTGAATCCTCTTCTTGCAATCCCTAGCTTGGTTCTTTTCTGTGACCCAAACGCCCAAGAACCGAATTGCCTTTCTTTTTGCATCCATTTTGACCAATTCTCCGTCGGATCCAAGTTTTATCGAAGCCTCCTCCTCTTTATTCTTCTTGTGCAGTACCAGGAGTTCTGACTTTGTGGGGTTTGTTTTTATATCGTTTATCTCATAGTATTCGTTGGCTACTTTGGTAATTGTTTCTAGATCCTTTTTCGACCCCCCGATGAAGGTTGTGTCATCTGCATATGCCAAACAGTTTATTTTCGCCTTTTCCTGCCTGACTAAGCCTTTATTTATATCTATTGGCCAATTCACCTCCATTTTATATCCTTCCTCTAGACTTTGGATCTTGCACAAGAGAGGGTCGTATATCACCTTCCATACTAGGGGAGAAATGACCTCCCCCTGATCGATACCATCTTCCGCCTCGAAACCTTCTGTGACCCCAAATTTTGTAATAACCCGCACTTCTCTTCTTGCATACAACTCTGTAATGAAGTGGCTCGTTTTTTCTGGGACCTTAATTCTGCGCAATGCTCGTTGTATACTTTCAGAGGGCACTGAGTCGAAGGCTTTTTTGATATCTTGAAAAAGCACCCACACCTCCTTTTTCTTTTCTCTCGCCTCTTCTACCAGGTTGTTAAAGATATGAATAGGGATGCTTGTTGCCTCTCCAGGAAGGCCTGCATAATTTTGGCCTTTTAAGATTCGGTGCTGAGTAAGCACTAGGCTAAGCCTTCTTTGCACAATTCTTACTAATGTTTTCCTAAAGGTTTCTAAAAGCATGATGGGTCTTGTACTAGCCAAGGCGTAGTCCCATTCGACTAGCTTTGGTATAGGGAAGATTTGTCCTACCTTCCATTTTCGAGGCATAATTCCACAGTCTAATACTAGGTTGCTCAACCTTAAGAAAGCTGCTGTGGCTACGGGGCCCGCCCTTTTAATGAATGTATAGCTTATGCCTGATAAACCTGGCGCAGTGTTCGCTTTCGCATCCTTTATACACTCTATCCATTTGGGTTCTAGAATAGGCTTCTCTACTTCCTCGTACCAAGTTGGGTCAATCCAGTGTTTTGGCTCGTATTCCTCAATCCAATCCTTTGACATTCTCTCAAAATTATGTTTTCTCTTTTTAAAGTGCCCCTGATAAAACTCCTTTACCTCCTTTTTAATCTTATACGGTTCAGATATCAATTCCCCGACGCTATGGTTCGACCCTTCTCGCTTTAGCACTTTGTCTATAAGGATCTTCCGCCAGGGACGCTCCAAGATGCTATTCAGCATCAGCTTATCATTTTTCCCAATTAATCCATATCGCTTTTCTATATTTTCTACAATGCATTTCTCCTTACGTTTTTGCTCCTCCAAATTGGCCCTCTTTTCTAGGATTTTTATCCAGTTTTTCACCTCATCAAACCACTCTTTTTCCCAGACCATTGACGTTAGAGGTACCTGACTATTGTTCCTTTCATTGATACTCTGAATTTGACAGTCAAACAATAATCTATCTACTTGATCTGCTATTTCTCCTATACTTTTTATAGCTTTACGTGCGATTCTTCTTAAATTCCTCGAGTCTTTGAATATTGGGCTTCTGTCTACATTTTTATTAACCTCTTCCCTTATGTTTTTAACCCATTTAGAAGGAATATGTCGATTCGCCGCCTTTAGTATGGCATTTTCAATCTGGTCCCATCTTTCGTTAACTTCTCTTTCCTTTTCTTCTTTTCCAATTACCTTCTCCTGACCTCCCTCCGTATGCCTCAGAAGTCTCTCTAACATGCTCTTATATCCCTCCCAATTTTCGTTTGTGGCCTTATTATACAGAAATATGCGTCGTTTAAATATGGTTTCCTCCTTCCTTCTCTTAGTTTTAAACCTTAGTATTTCTCCTAAATTGAGAAATAGCCAAACTAGATTATGGTCACTACCAGTGACTAAGCTCATGTCTTCGATATCGCATTTTTCGGTCGCTGCACGTAATTCTCTTGATACCCAGATGTGATCTATTCTGGTTTGGCTTCTTCCATTTGACCAAGTATACTTTCTCTCTTTGGGGTTACAATGACGAAAGCTTTCTATGAAGCCTAGTCTTTCTATCCATTTTGTTAGCGGCAGCTCCTTACATTTTTGCCTGTCCTTCTTATTTGCTGTATCTAGCTCTATATCTAAAATTTTATTAAAGTCTCCACCCAAGATATGGTGTATATTGGCTTTAGCACCTGCTATGTCTCTCATTAGCTGCCTTTGGATTTCCTTTATTTTTCCCTTATCGTTTGGAGGGAGGTATATAATCCATATCTTAAAAGCGTTCTTTTTAAAGGAAAGAGTCATACCTATCATATATGGGTTCGGTTTCTCTACCTTTGTAATATGTCTGCTCCATTCCCCGTCAATTAAGATTCCTACTCCTGAACCTTTTCTTTTGGTCGATTCTGCACTAGACCAATACCCCTGATATATAGAATTTTCGATATTTATAAACTTTGCTTCTTTCTCGCTAACGTTTGTTTCCACCAGGCCAATGATGTTCAATTTATGTTCTTTACCATAGTCACACACCTCCTGTAACTTCTGCATATTGTTTTTCATGCCATTTATGTTATGGACTCCAAATTTAACTGCTGCATATTTGTTAACGTCCTCCCGCAAGACTATGGCTTTGTCTCTCTGGCTTTTACTCACTTCAGTACTACAAGAGGCCAGACCATTACTCATAGTACTGATACTCATTGGTTCAACTGGGGCGCCCGTTAGGAGCGAGTAGGGCACTCCTGTGCCCTACTTGCTGCTTGTCTATTTTCAATTAGTTCCAATCTATTGAGTATTTCATATAGTATTGTGTTGACCTGTAGTTGTTCTTGTGTGGAGTATGTAAGTTTATGGTTTTCATTGTTTCCTGTTTCTATCTTCCTTTTTTCCACGTATTCTCCATGGTTTTTAATCGGTTTCTCTTTGTTCCCCTGAAAGTTCTCTTTCGGTTTACCAAATCTACGTTCTCTGTTGATAGTTATAGCATTGGGACCTGTTAAGATTTTTCCTTTCCCAGCATCTTGTTCAATTCTAGGCTCGAGGTTACTTCTAGAAACCCAATCTAATTTAGTGTGATAGTAATACACCGTTTTTCCTAAAGCTGAGCTACAGTCTTGCTCGTTCGCAAAATAGATGGATGCAGTTCCCCTTTGGTTTCCATTTCTATTAGTCGAGATGTAAACAGCTTTTGTGTTAATACATCTGAGCTGTCTGAGTAGTGTGGTTTCAATTGCCGCTTTAGGGACATTCTTCAAAATAAGTTTGTGTTTACTCCTTTCCACAAGTGACTCTGTATCATAGTGTCCTTGAGTAATCCGGACCATTTTTCCCAGTTCAAAATGTACAGCCCATGCGTTTTCTAAGTCAGCTCTTCTTTTTTCATTTTTAAACTCGATTTCTACATACGCTGCCTTTGACTTTCCATTTGCCATAAATCCTTTAACTGTTACCCTACCATAGTAACTGAGATTTTTCCTAATTTGCCGCGCGGGAGTCCCATTTGGTATATCCCAAAGGGTAAGGTTTTTCCTGACTCTTTCTCTGGTTCTGTTGAGAGAAGAATTTAGCTGGGATAAGTTCTTTTCCATGCTTGTTATATTTTCAGTTCTCTGATCTAACTTCTCCTCTGATTTTGTTTCGTCTTGGTCTGAATTTATATCCAGTTCCATTGAAGATTTAGTTTCTTCCTTCTTCCTTCTTTTGTGTGATTCTGAAAGGGTAAATATATCTTGATTCTTGTTTATATAGTCCATGTTCGCTTCTTGAGGCGGGTCCACTTCATTATCTTTGTCTTGATTAATATTTGAGTCTAAGTCCATCGAGACTTTGGAGACGTTTTCTTTGTATACTTCTATGTCAATCGACATTTGTTCAGTTTGAACTTTTCTTTGTTCTTCCATTTCCTCAATTCCATAATCAATAAAACCACTTTCAGCTTCCAATAAGAGGCCTTTTCTTTTCTGATCGTAAGTTTGTCTTTTGTCTTCTTTAATTAGCTTAAGTTGGTGCTCTGTAATTTTTGGATAGTTTTCAATCAGCTGTCTTATAATATAGACTTCCTCTGCAGTGATTGTTTGAACTGCAACTGAGATTTCCTTGTCAATTATTTGTACATTTTTACATTCCCTTCTAAGAAAGTCTATACAACTCCTAGCGCCTAATCTGATGGCTTGGCAACCTTTTTTGAGAAAATTGACTTTCCAATCCGGTACTAGATAGGGGTTCATCATTGATTATCTACGCCAATATTTAATGTTCTAAAAATAGCTTCCTAATTTGACACGTGTCTAACTTTTTTAGTTCGTTTGTTGTTTATAGTTGTTTGTTTACTTTTTGTTTACTTCCGAACGCGTTTGTTTGTAGCTGATCTGCACTACAGGGTATTACCAATGCCCCACAAATTTTTAAATTTTTCAATTTTTTTTTTTTTGAAAGTATTTTTCTTTGCCTACACCTGTAATTTCTTGCGTGAGAGTATTTTCGTTCTAATAGACTCTAGCTGAATTTTCGTTCTTTGTCTTTTTTGTTAAGCTTGCTTGACTTGGTTGCTACTAGTATTGACTTGAATATTAACAATTCTCTTCTTGTTCGGGTGTGTCCGTGAGGATCAGCAGAAAGAGTTTGAAATGCTGTTTAAAAACTTACTATATTAATCACGTAAACTAACAAAAAAAAATATAAAAAAAATCACAAAGAGCAAAAGAAAAAGAAAAAAGCTCTAAGCACTTCTAAAGACTAGTGCTAAAAGATAAAAATTATATAATACTGCACAAACCCACATTCTTCAAAGTATTATATGTATATTAAAAAAAAAATAAAAAATAAAAGAAAACTGCATCTAAAAGAAACTTCTAGAAGAAAAGAAATTTTTTCTGATATTTTTCTTTAGATTATCCTCACATGTCATTCATTGTTTATTTCACAAATATCAAAACTTGCTCATAACCCAGTTTTGATTAAGTAGATACATTCCCAAATTAAAAAAAGTAAACATTGCTGATCTTTTTTTTTAAGTTTAGAGGCCGTGTGCTATGGCCGGGATTTTATTATGAGTTATAGTGACGTAATATTTGTTACATGAATGAGGATACAACTAGCCACACGTGCACTTTTGGTGCCTAATTTAAGTAGTCCGCCCGAAGGTTCTACACTAGCTGCCATACCTACAACACAACTACGGGAATTGTCTATTTAAACCCTCTGGTTCATGGTCCTCCTATTACTACCCGACGCACTACATTTAATGCAGATATTGTGGGCCACAACCCTTTTAGGTATCGACGACCTAAGGGCTACTTTACCCTCGCACAAGAGCCTACCGGAACAAATTCCATGTCCCATACATGTACCATTGCCCGGATTTGGTAATCGAGGCTACCTGCCCTTATTAGGTTCGTTCCGATCGTAGTATCTGCCTTCTCTGGTGCATACCGTAGAACCGATTTTTACTACCTCCTAACTTGGGTCTTGCCAAACGGGTTCTTGTGGGTTTTTTCCGGTTCCCTGGATTTGCGATGTAACACATACATCATTGCGCCCACAGGCTCCCATTCAAGATGGTGGAACCAAGGTTACAGGTTTAGCGCCCAATCGCTCATAAACCACAATCACCGAATGCAGATCTAACTTCAAAACGTCGCCAGTAGAATTCGAACTGTCAACCTGCCGCTTGGGGGTGACACCTTGACCACTTCTCAAATGCGCNGTATCTGCCTTCTCTGGTGCATACCGTAGGACCGATTTTCACTACCTCCTAACTCGGGTCTTGCCAAACGGGTTCTTGTGGGTTTTTTCCGGTTCCCTGGATTTGCGATGTAACACATACATCATTGCGCCCGCAGGCTCCCATTCAAGATGGTGGAACCAAGGTTACAGGTTTAGCGCCCAACCGCTCATAAGCCACAATCACCGAACGCAGATTTAACTTCAAAACGTCGCCAGTGGGATTCGAACTGTCAACCTGCCGCTTGGGGGTGACACCTTGACCACTTCTCTAAGGCGCCACACCCTAAACATTGCTGATCTTTTGAAAAATAAGCTGAATTTTCTACTTTTTGGCAAAAATTTTGAAAAAACCAAGAAGAAATAATAAAAGTACCAAAAGTATAGAGAATGTAAATTTTATACTTTGAAGAATAATATATTTAACCAAAAATAAGTTTTCATTTTGTTGTTTCAGTATACAAAAGAATAGACATCTGAGTCAAAAGTCTATATAGTTGGTTAACATCCTGTACAATTTTGACTAATTTTTCAAATAATAGAGTTTCTCTAGCAAGAGTGACTTTTTCGTGGGTTGTAATTAGAGATAAACTCAACTATACAAAAAAAAACAAACAAAAAAAGAAACAAAACAAGATAAAAAAAAGAAAGAAGTAACTCAAGACCTAGATGACAAACCAATACTAACAAAATAACTAAAAATGAAAGATAAAAGAAACAAAAAAATTTCTATTTTAATGACGTAAACTAACAAAAAAAAAACATAAAAAAAATCACAAAGGGCAAAAGAAAATGAAAAAAGCTCTAAGCACATTTAAAGACTAATACTAAAGATAAAAATTATATAATACTGCACAAACCCACATTCTTCAAAGTATTATATGTATATTAAAAAAAAATAAAAAATAAAAGAAAAATTGCACCTAAAAAAAACTTCTAGAAAAAAAGAAATTTTTTCTGATATTTTTCTTTAGATTATCCTTATGTGTCATTCATTGTTTATTTTCAAACATCAAAACTTGCTCATAACCCAGTTCTGATTAAGTAGACGCATTTTCAAATTAAAAAAAAGTAAAATTGCTAATCTTTTGAAAGGGTAAGCTGGATTTCCTACTTTTTGGCAAAAATTTTAAAAAAAAAAACAAGAAAAAATAATGAAGGTACCAAAAGTGTAGAAAGCATAAATTTTATACTTTGAAAAATAATATACTTAACCAAAAATAAGTTTCATTTTGTTGTTCTAGTATATGGAAGAATAGATGTTTGAGTCAAAGGTCCACATAGTTGGTAACATTTTGAACAATTTTGACTAATTTTTCAAATAATGGTGTTTCTCTAGCAGGAGTGACTTCTTCGTGGGTTGTAATTGGAACTGATAATGGTTCTTCTTGTATGTTCCCTAATTCTAAATTTGGGTATACTTTTTCTGGCTCATTTACTTCTGTAAATCAATTTTTAATTGTTCTGTATCTTCCAAAGTATTCAGAAAATTATTCAAGTCTGGCTTAAGAAAAGAAGTAATTAAATTAGTAAAATCAATAGTCTGAGTGACATTATTATTATCACATAACTATATGCATTATGGTGTAATTCACAAAGTATTATTTTGAGCAGCATTGTTCTGTTTCCATACCTGAAAAAGGTATTGGAGGGCCAATAAGGTTTGGGGTTGCAGTATAGGAGTAGTTATTTTTGGAAAAATTTCAAATAGCCCAGTTGTATAAATATATTTTTAAAGTTATACGAGTTAAATTGTGTGTTTCATCCCTTTGTAGATCAAATTTCTTCTAGAAATTTCAAGGAGAATCAATAACAACTACTGGTTCCCATTTTTGTAGCTCATAATATTTAGCAAGTCAATCACTATTGTAATATTTTTGCAAAATTTTTTCTTTTATTGTTTGTAATTTATAAGCACTATTGTCTAATTTTTCATAGATAAAGAAAGGTTCAAATCTTTTGTCTTCAAATTTGGCTAAGCGAGAGGTTTCTAATTCTTTTCTTTGTATCCACACTTTATCACCAATTTCAAATATCTCTATTCGAGTATTGGTATTAAAACAGACTTTTTGTTTTTGTTGTGACCGTTTGGTATTTTGTTTAGCCTGGTTCTGGTGAGTTAGTAGTTTCTTTAATAAATCATAAGCTTGTTAAAAAATGCTTTCTTATAAGTCTATTTCATTATTTATTTATAGGTTCTAATGAAAAAAGTGCTTTGATTGGTAAAGTAGCATATCTTCTATATATAAGTTGAAAGGGGTGTATCTAGTAGTAGCATGTCTTTTTGTTCTATCACGGGTCAAAATTGTATATATCGGTATAATATCGGGTACCCGATATGTATAGTATATGTAGACGATATGTCACTGATATGTGTAAGATATATTTATATACATACCCGATATGTGCCCGACTCATGTCGCATATCAGACACATGTCGGACACATACAGTACACATATAGTACACATGCCGAATATATGCCGTATATATATCGCATATATAAATTCTATAATACATCATGTACCCTGTATATATTATAGGATACCCGATATGTGTAGTTTCATATAGGATATCGGACACATGTCAGACACATATAGCACACATATAGTATATATACTATATAAATATCAGGTATATATCGCTCTGTAATAATATTATAATGGTAATATTACTATTTTAATTTTAATTTATTAAAAATATAACTATTTTAATTTTAATTTAATAAAAATATACATACTAATTAAGTCATTTATTTATATAATATAAATAACAAACATTTTATTAAGCATTTGCTTTTAACTAATACAATTATACAATTAATACAAAATTAACAAGAATCCAACGAACCTTAATCACATAATTTATACTAAAATAAATCTAATGCTAACTAATATGCCCTAACCCTAACCCTAAAAGTAATAATTTTAATAAATATATATGCTAGCAAATGCCAATTTGCTATTTACAATATTAGCAATTACATATATATTATTAATTAAAATAAAATATAAAAAATAAATATAAAAGAATTTCAATATAATACAACTCTTCCTATCGATCACTTGTCCAAAATTTTAAGCAAACGAAGAACAAAATTTTTATTAGTAAAAGACGAAGCAGATATAATACTGGTGTTACGCTTAATTCGTAACCTTAGTGTAAATCTGTGTCTAGACTTTTTAGGAAGTGTTAAGTCTGAATCTATAGGTTTCCTAATGTGGTTGTCAATACTATGTATTAATCACTATATTTAGTCATTTATCCGATAATATTATAATTACCTTAACCTCGATGGGTTAATGTTCGGGTGGCGATCGTGTTGTCAGAGGACAATGTCATTGAGAAAGATCATACGATGTTTCTTTAGTGATATCTACACATGTATATAAATGCTAGTTCCCCGATGTTAGAGTAGAAAATGTATGCCCTTTGAACCCTTCTTCTAATAAAGAGATTTCTCACAAATCATCACCCACTAGTAAATTGCTTGTCTTAATGCGCATATACCATGAATATATAATAATTGTCAGAATTTTGAGTTTCATCTCGATAACCAGTGTCGCTTGTAAAGTGTGACCATGATTTCGAATCCAACATTTATTTTCGGTTACTATCCTGATAGCTCTACCGGCGGGTCTGATATCTCCAACCGGATAGTAACAAATGGTGCCGATTGTGTGGACGAGCAGCGTACTTCAGATTTCGTATTTACGAATCATCAAGTTAAACATAACATGAAAAATGCCAACCAAAGATGGAATATTGAATTTCAAAAATTTTTTTTTTAATTTTTGTTGAATAGGTTATTTGCTGATTCGAGCGACTGTAAGTCACGAAAATGGCCTGGTACTGGCTGGAATAAGTACTAAGTAGGAGAAGAAGCAGCAATAGAACATTTTTATTTTTTGTTTAGGTGAACCTGCCTATAAGTCGTACACATCTGCGCAAAAATCGGATTTTCTTTTCTTTTTGAAATTTTGTATTGTTTTTCTTTTGTTCTTGTAAATTTATAATTTCGTGTTAATTGAAGCTGGGAACGTACCCTTCTAATACTAGGCTAGGAGAATTCTATTGCGTACTTTCTTTAGTATCAAAAATTTTGGTTTGTAGTTTCGTGGGAGTTCAACTTTTAAGGATGGAAGTATGTTACGCTTAATTCGTAACCTTAGTGTAAATCTGGGTTTAGACTTTTTAGCAAGTGTTAAGTCTGAATCTATAGGTTTCCTAATGTGGTTGTCAATACTATGTATTAATCACTATATTTAGTCATTTATCTGATAATATTATAATTACCTTAACCTCGATGGGTTAATGTTCGGGTGGCAATCGTGTTGTCGGAGGACAATGTCATTGAAAAAGATCATACGATGTTTCTTTAGTGATACCTACACATGTATATAAATGCTAGTTCCTCCCAATATTAGAGTAGAA
This sequence comes from Gigaspora rosea, assembly GCA_003550325.1. Taxonomy (NCBI): domain Eukaryota; kingdom Fungi; phylum Glomeromycota; class Glomeromycetes; order Diversisporales; family Gigasporaceae; genus Gigaspora; species Gigaspora rosea. The sequence goes on from QKWP01000120.1 coordinate 386,979, forward strand.
GATGTATGCCCTTTGAACCCTTCTTCTAATAAAGAGATTTCTCACAAATCGTCTTCCACTAGTAAATTGCTTGTCTTAATGCGCATTTACCATGAATATATAATAATCATCAGAATCTTGAGTTTCATCTCGATAACCAGTGTCGCTTGTAAAGTGTGACCATGATTTCGAATCCAACATTTATTTTCAGTTACTATCCCGATAGCTCTACCGGCGGGTCTGATATCTCCCAACCGGATAGTAACACTGGTTTTTATAAAGGTCAACCTTTTTTGTTTAACTCTCAGGAGACTCCTTTATATATTCAGCAAGCAAGCCAGAAGTGTCGGTTGTGCAAGATAACTAGCAGTAGGTGCCCTTGGTACAAGAAATTCTGGTAGAGATACAACCATTTTTTTCTTCGTTAACGAAGGTGTTATATTTTGGCTAGGCAGTGAACTAAAAAATGGGTTTTTCAACATACTCTCTAAAAGTTTTGGCTACAAAAACATATTTTACTATACTCCTGCTATCATATTCTTGCTCGAAGTCTTTTTTTCTGGAATTTTGGATGAAAAGTGGGAAATTCGGCATACCCCCTCCAAAGATCAGCAGTGTTGTTCCTATCCTAATTGGGAAGAAGGCATGCAAGTGAATAAACAGGAACAGACGCGTAATGAGACGTGGTGCAATGGAGTAGGCTGATCTTCAGAAATAAATTCTAGAACATTCCTTTAGTGTTCTTTTATGTACATATAATACTTTGGCGAGGCGTTTCCTTGCACAGTATTATATAATTTTTATCGATTTTTAATGCCTTCATAGTTTATTTTTTCTTTGCTTTTTCTTTGGTTTTTCTTTTTTGTTTTATTTTTCTAGGATGTATAATTTTGGTTTTTGGTTATTTTTGTCGGGTATTTAGTTTTGTCACCCTATTTTAATATTCCCCTTGTTTTTATTCTTCTTTATGAGAAGCTCAGAGAAGGAGTTTTTGAAGGAGTAGGTTATGAAGCATAGTTGGTTTGTAACTATAGCTAACGAATTTTTTTTGGCTTATATGTAAGCCGATGCGGCTGGTCGCATTTAGGCGCAAAATTTATTTTGTAGCCGGATGAGGTCGAAGTCTGGGGATTGCAAATATATTAAAAAGAAATTTTTAGTAATAATAAATTTATTAGATTTCGGCAAGACTGCCAAAGTTGTAAAAAAAAAAATATATATATATATATATATAAGAATTTAAAATCAATAATTTCATGGTGAGCCAGAAGATAAAGACATATAAAAAATATAAGCCAGCAGACTTAGCAAGATAGTTATCCATCACATTCATATGGCTAGAGCTTGCCAGAGGTTTTAATACTTATATTTATACTGTCTACAATCATATATGGATTTTAAATTCAATTAACATATATGCTAGCAAATTGCCAATTTGCTATTCACAGTATCAGCAACTATATATATATTAATTAAGAAAACCAACAAGGTACCCAAGGTAAAATCTACAAGACACCCAAAAACGCACCAAGCAACATTAAAATTGGCAACAAGACACTTGAGACAACCACGAACTCGCACAGACAGAGACCCAAGAAGAGACAACCACGAACTTGCACAGAGACCCAAGAAGAGACAACCACGAACTCGCACAGAGACCCAAGAAGAAACAACTACGAACTCACACAGAGACCCATAAAGAGACAACCACAAACTCGCACAGAGACCCAAGAAGAGACAATCACGAACTCGTACAGAGATCCAAGAAGAGACAACCACAAACTCGCACAGAGACCCAAGAAGAGACAACCATGAACTCGCACAGAGACCCAAGAAAATGCCAGGGCACCCAAAACGAAATCTATGACAAGAAACCCTGAAACACACTCGAAGCAATGTCGAAATCGGCGACAAGACACCGCATAGTCATACAAGAAATGTCCAAAAAAACTAACAGGCACCCAAAGCGAAATCTCTAAAACGCACTCGAAGCAATATTGAAATCAGCTGAGACAATCACGAAATTACTCGAAGAACCTAAAAAAGAGAAAAACTAAAGAGCAGTTTTTAGAACTAGGGCGCGTCAACACAAATATGACAAAAAAGAAAAAACACCAATGCCGCCAGTGACGAATAATACACCGAAATGATCGATACCAACGACGAAGCACTAAAATGGACGCCACCAAAGAAGATGCACAAACGGACGCCATAACGAACAACTAGCGACAGAAGTTGCTTCAAAATGGACGGCACCAATGACAAAGAAAGGTTGCTCCAAATGGACGACGCCAACGACGAAGTTATTTTCTGAAAAGTGTAATGAGAAAAATAAAAAATAAAAAAATAAATTAGTAAGTTATAAAGTAATAATAATAATAATATTAATAAATATTGAAATAAAAAAGACAAAAAAATTTATTAATAAAAAAAAATTAAACAGAAGTAAAAAGATGAAAAAAAATACTTAAATTAAAAAGAATCATGTATCACGTAAAGATCTAATCCAGATCTAGATGTAAATAAATAATTTAAAAAAATTGTTAATAAAATAAAAATAATTAAAATCTGCCGTCCGTAAAATCATTAAAAATAAGAATAAAAAAAGGGTTAAAAAAAATAATAATTTAAAAAATAATTTATAAAAAAAAAAATACTTAATAATTTAAAAATAAAATAAAAAAGAATTTAAATGTAAAATAAAAGAAAAATTAAAATAAAAAAA
>QKWP01000120.1:391138-444527 GCA_003550325.1 Gigaspora rosea
ATTAATTTACTATATGTACTATATATATTTAATAGTAAAACTAAGCTTAAAAATAACTATTAGTAAATTTTTTTTATATATTATATAAACAAATATTTAAATTTTAAAATAATCTTTTTTATTATCTAATAAAATAAAGTTAAATTAAATAACTTAAATTTTATATATAAAAAAAATTTTATTACTATATCACGATCAAATTTATCATTTCTAAATATACTAAAATTTACTTAAAAGGTTATTGCTAAAAATTTCTCTATTTTTTATATAAAATAATTAAATAAATTATATTAAACCCTTTCCTATCTACCAAAATAATTTTTTAAATTAAAAAAAATTACATTTTATTACTAAAAAAAATTACTATTAAATTTAATTGAGGTATCAATCTTTTTGCACCGGCCTATCATATATTTTATAATTAGCTTTAAGGAAAATTGAAAATAAAAAAACCCCCGAAAATAAAAAATAAAAAAAAACAATAATTTAAAGTAAATACCTTTAAAAAAAACAAATAAATAATTAATTAATTAAAAAAATAAATTATAATATAAACCGATAAAATAAATTAAATTTAAAATAAAATAAATAAATAAAAATAAAAAAAACGTAGAAACATTTAAAAAAGTAAAAAAAAAGTTATTAAAAATAAAAAAAATTAATAAAAAAAAGAATCGGTTAAAAAAAAAATCGTGTAAATAGGTGGGGTGAATAGATATTTTTAGGTGGGTAAGTTTCATAGACATACCATATATGCAATAGCAGCAAATTTCCAGTTATTCCCTGTTATAGAGATAACCAGAAATTTTCCCACCATTGCATATATGCAATCTGTTAACTGTTTATATTTTTTATGTGCTTGTCTAAAAACTGAAAATATTAAAAATTAACGACAGTATTAAATAAATATCATAAAATAATAAATAGCTGTGCGATGTTGTCATACAAAACCAGAAATGGATCCCCATCCAAAAATATATTACCGTATATTCCCAAAAATAAGCTACCTTTTTTGGGCCAAAAATTACACGAAAAAACATGGGGTGGCTTATTTTTAGCGTATAGACATTTTTGAAAAAATTAAAAAACGTACTAATAAAAAGTTGTCCAAATAATACCAAATTTTTACTGTAGGTGTAGTTTGATGCGCTGAACAACTTTACTTAATCGAACTTTTGAAGTTTACTTAGTAGAAAAAACGTTTTATATGTAGCAACTGCCAACGCGTTTTTTGAGATTTTTGAAAAAAATCAGGGGGGTAGCTTATTTTCGGAGTAGCTTATTTTTGGGAATATACGGTAATCTAAAAATCTCTAACTAAATATAAGGTAGACAGGGGTAATTTGGCGAAGTTAACATTGCTATTGGGTAAACTTATATTTAACCCATGCAGATTTTCCAATATTTAAATCACAGAATAATACCGTATACAAGAATAAGCCTGATAAAAAAAAGAATCATGTGACAGATCAGATTAGTATAAAAATCGTCACTTTGCATATGGCATTAAAAAAGTGGAAATTTGATTGACAAGGGTAATTTAGTGGATTCTCAAACTTTATTTGAAAAAAATTTTTTTTAATTTTTTTCTAATTTTCTAACGGCCTTTTATTTCTTCTGAACTTTCTGGGCTCGCTTTTCCTTTTTTGAGCCGAAAGTAGTTCCCGTGCTTTTTTTCGGGCTGCTATTTCTTTTTTTTGACGTTTTTCTTCGGTTTTTTGTTCTGCTTCCCTGGTTGACTCTTGCAGTTGCTGCCAACTTTCCTCACTGGTCAAGAGCCTTGCAAACGGAAACGTCTTTCTTCTCTTTTGTGGAGGAGGTACTTCAGACTCTGTCTGATTATCAGCAACTACCTGTGGATTTTTAGAAGGCGGAAGGCGTGAAACCGGATACTTAAGGGCCAAACGCAAATCGCATGTTCCAGGATTTTTGTAAGTATCCAGTTCCTCCTTTGCTGCTGAAATTTGAGATTTTAGCAAGTCATTCTCATTTTTAAGCGCTTCATTTTCTTCAATTAATTTATTTAAACGAGTAGAGCGAAGATGATTCGAATTAGTTAGTTTTTGGTGTACTGAAGATGGTTGAACAGAAGGTTGGGTACACAAAATTGAAAGATTAAGTTGTTCGGTCGTTAATGATGGGTCTAAACGATCAGAAGTGATAGCATTTGGGTTAAAGGGCCATATCCCTGTTGATCTGTAAGCATTGCAAATAGCCTGTGGTGTGTAAGTTTCAATAAAGGCTGGGCCAAAAACTTTCGCGAACGTGTATTTTGTTACTATCATTCCGTCATTGTCATTGTGATACTTGTCACATGCTTTACCATATAATTTTTTCAATTTAGCAAAAGGAATTTCTGACGGTTGTAAAACATGTGTCGTATGTGGTGGAAGCGCATAAAGAAGGATGCCATGATCGCGACAAAAGTCAACAGTTGTATAACTAATATGACTTTTGTGGCCATCTAACATTAATAAAACAGGTCGGGCAGGCGGAATTGAATTAATAAAATGGTCAAGGTACATCTGAAAGAGTTCTTCACGCATGTACCCCGTGTCTGTAAAACCCATTACGGTTCCCGGAGGTGCACCTTCTAACAAACCGGGAATCATACGGATGCCTTTATAAATAATTAATGGTGGAATATAGGATCCAGCTGCCGAAATAGTTGGTGCAACGGAAATATGGTCATGGGAATTTCCATGTGCAATTTTATGGACTTGACGTGCACCTTTTCGGGCGATAACTTTTTCTAATTTAGGGACAATAACGAATCCCGTTTCATCCATATTCCATATTTGTGTTGCGGTAAGAGAATTTTCATTTATAATTCGTTCAAGTTTTTGAAAATGATCTTTAACTATAGTTTTATTGGCTTTCTGCGCACGCGCTTCTGACAATGCTTGAGGGACACGAAATGATAATTCTGGATGGTCCCTCATGAATCGTGTCCACCAATCCTGACCCGGCCCATTTTCTCCAAAAGGATGCGATCGCTGATTTAAACGCATAATTTCTATTACACAATGATTAACCCCAGACCTCGTTAAACCAAACCCAAGCTTTTGCATGTTAATGCAATAGCCTACAAGTTGGTTTTCTTCATAGGCAGTCAAAACATTGGGTGCACCTGGACGATTAGGAGGGCCACCATTTTTAATGGCACGTCGAAGGGTAGTTTCTGCAAGGCCAAAGTCTTTCGCCAAACTACTTATGCTTGGAGGCTTTGAACCAGCAGGGCAATTTTCTAATTTTTTAAGTGCAGCACAAATAGCCTCACCTCGTTCAATATAAGATACTTCTGGCATATTTATTTTAGTTTTTTAATAGTAATTACAGATTAATATAAGAGTATCGGTATGATAAAAGTTAAAAAATAACGTGACTACACGTGACGAATTTTGCAAAAAATAACGTGAAAAGGTTTCAGGAAACAATAAGTTTATTTTTATATAGATTTATAAATCAGTAAAGCAATTGTTTTTGTTGCACAAAAAGCATCCGTCGAGCATATTATTTATCTACACGGTGTGATCCACGCGAGAAAGATATTATAATAAATAGAATAATTTGACAAATTTTAGATATCTTGTGTTTCCGTGATCAGAATCGAACAATTTTACCACCATTCGAATCCTCTCGGCGAGAGGATTCGAATGGTGGTAAAATTGTCCGATTCTGATCACGTGATCGCTGGATATCACTAGATATCTGAAATCCGCCAAATTACCCATATTCGCCAAATTACCCCTGTTTACCTTATACAATAATATTCAAAATTATTATATAATTGCATACGTTATTTTTAAAAAACTCATTCGCTCGAAACTTAAATTCTGAGATAACAAAAATTGCTTACTTTTTTTATTATAAATTCGAACCTTTGACTTAACTCGAACCCTTTTGATGTTAAAGTGACCCATTCCACTTCACTATATTTATTAATTTCTTGAACATTACCGAACACTGAAGCTCTCTTTTATAAGTCATCAAATTAACACAATATTTATGAAAAAGCGATGATTTAAACAGAATTCACAATTAAACGATAACTGCTTACTTCTTTAAACTTTTCAATATATATAAAATACGCACCTTCTATATTTATAAAAAACAAGTTCACTATACATGCTTTTAGTTACTCCACTTGTAATATATCCTTGAATTGTCTATATCCATTACTTTAATACTGTATTACAATATATACTACTAGTTTACTATATACTAACATTTACCAAAACTCCCTGCTCTACATAGCGAAAAACTTGTTCTTATTCCCAAAATCATAAACTTAATCGAATCGGCCGAAACATCATTTGGTCAATTTTTATCAGGTGTTCCTTTGATCGGCTAGCTCAGCCTAGTGCTCGTACCTGGATAACTTTTTATCCGAAAGGTTGTAACCTTTAACATAATCTAATAACCGGTTTATATCCTATTCAAATAAAAGGATAACGGTAATGCATCAATCAAATAAAGTAACTCTATATTGATCAATATAAAAAAATGATTTATGCATGAAGTTTGCACTTTGTACATTCTATTCTAACTTACGTATTCGTCAGGTGTTATTAGCTGACAAAGATCCAGGCGTATTTCGAAAATAAATAAGAGTTTAAAAAATCTTATTTTTGTATCAAAATTTTGAAATTGAAAAATGAAATGGGAGTGCTTAGAGACTCCCATTTGACAAAATAAGTAAAAATTTTTTTATTATGCAGATTAACAAACTATTTAATAATAATAAAACGATATTAGAAGCAATATCGATTAACAATAAAATAATTTATAATAATAAAGGTCATATAAAAGTGTATTCGAATTTTAATTAAAAAATAAATAAGATTTGATTTGTACATCTCTTATTTGATAATAAAACGTCTTCTTAAGATTTACGAATTTTAATCTGAAACCCTTATTATTATAATGTTCCATGTCATTCTAAATTTATGTTGATTCTCAATTGGCATGTGTTATTCATGAATCATGAAATGTCAATTGTCATTTTAAAACCGCTATCTATTTACCAATTAATAATAAAAAAAAGCGAAAAATAATAATAATAATGTAAAAAAATAAAAAAATAAATAAATAAATAAACGCAAATAAAAATGAATCACTAAATATTAATGCTAGCTTTTTATATATTAAAAGAATACATTCGAATATTTATGTATCTTTTAACAATGTAATTAAATTTTTTCGTTCCCCATGTATAACACATCTGCATTTGTTTTTTGGCAATAGCAGGAATCTTCTAGTCTAACCTGAATCTAATAAGTAATTATTCTGTGGCTTATGATCTGCATTATGAATTGACGATTGAGAAAATCGAGAAAGAACACGTTTCAATTCAGAATTGAAGTAAATTCAGAAATGACTTGGAACAATAATAGTATAGAATAATCCTTTTATCATGCAGCGTTCAACTTGCACTTTTCTTATTCTGTACTGTGTAAAGTATGTAATAGAAAAATAAAATATGTAATTGTTATTATAATACTTACAAAAAAACTGAAAGCAGTATAAGTTTAAAGTGTAACTGATTTATATCGACCTATTAAATAAATATGATAAACAAAATATTAAAATTGTGTTCTTATTTAAAATACATTAAATTTATGATGTAGACTGGATAATGCTAGTATATAAATAATACGCAAATTAAAATATTTATTATAATTGTATTTTATCCTATATTATCCTATCATATCTTAAGTTAACCGGATACCTCAATAATTTATCTTTTTATCAAGTTTATAATTCAGATATCCGGATAGCCTAACGGTTAACCGGTTATTGTATCCTAGGGTACGACCACTAGCTCAGCCAGCCGATCAAAGCCATGTGGCTTAAATCACTACTGCGAAATACCTCAAAATAGTATGGTACATAAATTTAAAAATCGTATCATACTGATTTGCAAATCTATATATTAGCAGAACAGTATAGTACGATTTGATAAAATCTACACCATACGGATCTGGTAGCTATACAATTTTTACGAACATTTTTTTTATCATTATATATTTGTTTCCTTAAATAATTGACAAGCGGACTAGATACTTTAATATAAGTATAAGCTTTCACGCATGATATATTTTTCAATGTTTTTATCGTACTAATTTTTAATTTTTTTTATTGCAGACATTAACGTTCAATTTCGATCATATATCAAAAATAAATGAACCAATACTTGAGCAATTTTTATTGATTCAATTTATTCTAATAAAATCTTGCAGACCGAATAGCTCGCCCATGCTATGCTGATTTTAAAAAAATCCACCGAATCAAATGTTAAAAAGATTTTATAATATTTGAATTTTAACTAATTTTGTATGAGCATATTAGTATAAAATTGCTTAAGACTATATGCATGCATACATTTATGCATTCATGTGCAATGAAGAATCTGAACACTTGTAAAAGAAGAAAGCAAAAACTAGAAATTAAACATCTAAATCTTTGGTGGAATGTAATTTTTCTTAATATTTGCTAATATATTTGCTATTTGATTAATCTTATGTTTTTCTTTTTATCTATATAAATATGCTATTATAGTAAATTAGATTTATGTGCAGATTACGATATTGCAGATATGGATGACCCGTGGGTCAACCAACGGGGACAAGTGGGTGACCCGTGGGTTGACCACCTAGATAGCTATAATTGTTCCACTAATAAAGGTTGCTGCACTGCCCCTATAGCCTTGGGATCCAAAAATTGCTAATGATGGTCCTTGCACTGCCATGCAACCATGAAACTCAAAAAAAAAAGACCCTGACTACAATATCTACTATCTATGACTGATACTACTAATACTTGCAAGCCACTTAAAATAGGGTAGGTGGGTGGGAGATAGAGCCAGCTTTTACTAAGGTGAGCTATAGCAAAACCAAGGATAACTTCTTCAATTCTGAACAACAAACCTTTATAAACTTCATTCCTTAACTTTGCAGGCTCATAGCCACCAATTTGTATACTTAGCCCTATCCTATTTACCAATATTGTAGAATTCTATATTTGCTAAAATCATATGATATTACAACACAAACAGCAAACAAAACCCTGCCCTTAAACAAGAAGCCTCAACCAAGCTCTAAACAAACAATAAAAAACAAAAATCTATATAATTTGCAATAAATAAGCTAATCCCACAATAATGACCGCTTCTTGACAAGCTTAACAAAAATTCATGCAGATCGTCGGCTATAAGGATAATATTACTAGGCACGTAAGCAGTATTTAAGAATGAAATATTAAAAAAAAATCTCAACACTCTAACAATAAATTTATTTAATTATTTAGATAGGTTTATTTTACATAAATAAAATTAATCAATAGATAAGCGTTACTAAAAAAAAAAAAAAAAAGATTTTAGACTTTGAATTTTCAAGGCTGAATTCTAAGTTCCAAAAGCTGAAAATCACCTGGTTTAGCATGATTTACACAATATTTATATAAAATCAATATAAAAAATTTTTTAGCAGATTAATTCTTTTACCTTTTGTGTTGATAAAACAATTTCTAGAGCTATTTGGACGAGTAGATTTAGTCAAGCAAAAAATTTTGTCTCTAATAATGAGCGATAGGGCCTCTAACTATGTTTGTTATTAGACTAAATGTGCTGATAATTACCATTAGGTAGCTCAGTACTTAAGCAAAAGTGATTGTTTGGTCCGCAAAAATATGTTATTTACTATATTTATTCTTTATAAAAATAGCTTTCTTAGGTGCAGTTATAACCTTTAAAGGTAGGCCTAGGATCTGACTGTTACCTCCCTAAAAGCTATTTTTTTATATTTATAAAATGTTCATGAATTTGGTCAAGAACTCATAAAAATATCTTTGATATAAACAATTTTAGCACAGCTTTGTAATATATGTTTTTTTGTTTTTTTAAAATAACCCACAATTTGATGATACTTTATAAAGTATTCTGTAATACTAATCTAAAAATTTTCTATGATAATGTTCTATGTATATTGGATAATTTATTTATTAATTGCTTAAAAATTATCATTAACAATTTGTATCAATTAGAAATTTCTATTGCTAATTAATACTGTATTTATCGGGTACTCGATATGTATCAAATTAAAAAAAAATTTAAGTAGTAAAATTATTTTTTATATTTTAAAGGATATATTTTTTTGAATATATAGGATATCATATTGTAAACAATGATATAGAATTATAATATATGTAGATTTAAAATTTATTTTTATTATATATACATATCGGGTACCCAATATATGTAAGATTAGCCAAACTATACAATATATATATAATAGATTACCGATATGTAGCATTTTATCTATTTTTTAATTATAGTTATATAGTACTCAATAGATACCTGATATATTGGTTTTTGATCTGTGTATATACTAAGAGAACAGCAGGTATATACAAAATTCCAATCATCATCACCTTTCACTTTTGTGATATACATAATGTTCTATTAAATCTTTCTACATACCATTTGTTTGAGGGTAGTAGCAAGAAGAGAATTTGTGATTAATAAGAAACTTTTCACAAAGAATCCTAATTGTTTCACTAATAAAATTTGTGACCTTGGTCTGATAAGATAATTCCATGTCTACAGATTAGGGGGCATCCATAAATAATGTTATGTACTCTCATATAGTAGTGCTTGACCCTCCTCAACTATATAAAAAAAATTTAAAATCTGTATGTTTATATATAAAATTTACAAAAACTTGAATATCTTGTGATACAATGATCTGATTTGGATAATTTAGATATCTTTCGATTTGTCTCAGTGAGATGAATCCAATGATACCAAAATCATATTATTTGGACTACTGGATCAAAAGATATTTACAAAAAACTATTAATTATATTAATTTTATAAGAAAAGATATGACCAATAGTATTTGGCCAATAACTTTTGATTCAATGATCCAAATGAAATTAAATTGGTACAATTTGCCTCCTCTTACCGAGATGAATCGAATGGTACCAAAATCATTAACTTTGGACTACTAGTTCAGTTTTTAAATGATTTTTTCTAAAAAAATTGCATTATATTTTTCCGACTCTTTCCCTATTTAAGAGGAAAAATGTTATCTTTCATCTAACCCCTCTTGTATAATATTATTTCTGGATGCCCCTTATCTTCTGAAAGATAAACTGAGCAAGTGTACTAGCACTAGTATCTGAAATAGCGTAAACTTCTGGTCATCATGTTAGATATTTAGTAGCTATAATAATATATTAATTGTTTTGTTTAGTTATAGGCAAGAGGCCTACAAGATCAATTTTAACATGTTCAAAAGCTCTTCCAATTTGTATAGGATGTAGAGATTCTTTTCATGACCTTTTTGTCTTCGTTGGCATTCTTTACAAGTCTTCACATATTCCTGTATATCTCAATATATCCCAATAATAGTGTTCTTATATTTTATAGTATATAGCATCTGTTCTCAGATGTCTAGCAGTGGGGTGCTATGCATCATATAATACCAGTTCAACTTCCATCTATTTAATAACTCTAAAAGGTCTGTTTGGGGTTTTTTATTCTTTTTATAAAAAAGATAATGTCTAATTTCAAAATATTTAGTTTGGGTCATAAACCGTTTTCATTCTTGGTTAGTAAATTTATTTGAAAATTGGTTTGTATCCAAATAGTGGTAGAGATTATAATATTGGTCAAGATTTATACGATTTATCAGGTATAATTGTCTGAGTCAGTAATTGTAAGAGAGCATTAACATTTGAATGAATTTGGGCTAGTTTATGAATAATTTTAAAATTGTATGATCAGAGCTTTAAAATCCATCTTTCAATTCTTTCTTTGAGTTCAGCAATATGTAACTATTTTAATGCTAAATGGTTTGTAACTAGAATAAACTTTGTAGCACCTAGATATTTATGAAAATGTTTTATAGCCCATACAACTGCAGTACATTTGAGTTCAGTTGCTACATAGTTTATTTCTTCTTTTCACAGGCTTTTACTAGCATAAGTGATGAGTGTTCTTTCTATTTCTATCTAGTTGGCTTAATGTGACTTCAAAGCTATTGTAGGAGACATTAATAGCAAATATAAATGTCTTTAAAGATAAAATAGGCTAATATAGTGGCAGTAATAAGTCTAGATTTTAGTTCTTCAAAAGCTTTTTGCTGTTTATTTTGCCAGTGATAGGGTTTATTTTTTTGTAGAAGAGAATTTAGAGAGCAAGCAATTGATAAGAAATTTTGAATAAATTGATAGTAGTATTCCACAAGTCCAAGAAAAGATTGAAGGGTTATAAGATTTTTAGAAGGTTGGATTCATTGAACAGCTTTTACTTTTTGAAAGTCAGGGCAATACCCTTAGCAGAGATGAAATGTCCTAAGAAAGGCAACTGATGCATCTAGAAAGTATACTTTTTGATATTAAGTCTGAGTCCCGCTTGTTTAATTTTATTAAATATACTTTTTAAATGGGTTAAGTATTCATTAAATGTTCTAGAATAAACAATGGTATTGTCTAAGTATACAACCACAAATTTTTATACAATCCTGTTATATATACAATCCATTAGCCTTTAGAAAGTTGCTAGGGCATTGCAAAGACCAAAGGTATTATATTAAATTCATAAATTCCATATTGTATAGTAAATGCAGTTTTTTCTTTGTTTCGTGGATCTATAGCAGCTTGTCAATATCCACTTGCAAGATCAAGAGTAGAGAACCAAGATATCCTGTGAGAGCATTGAGCATTTCATCAATATGAGGTAAGGAATAAGCATCCTTTTTCATAATAGTATTTATTTTTTGTAGTCTACACAGAATCATAATTTGCCATTTTTTTTCATACTAATCAACAGGTAAGGTTCAATACTATCGAAGGGTTGAATAAGTTTATGTTCCAACATTCTTTGGATTTCTTCTTGTATAAATTCTTGTTCATTTAGAGGTACAGAATAAGAGCGAGAACAGATAGGGTGTATATTCGCAGTATAGATTCAGTAAGTAACCAAGTTAGTTTATTCTAGCTCAGTTATATAAGTTGCAAAGAGGTTAGCAAATTCTTCTAATAATTTTTGAAAGGCTAGGTCTTGTTTCTTGTTAAGGGGCCCAATATTTAGAGGGGTCTGGGTTGATAGGGTATATTCTTCGTATTCGAGATTAATAATATTTACAGATTTAGGTATAAGAGTCTGGTCTGGGTCAACAGGTAGTTTATGATCCTGTCTAGGATTTTCTAAAAATTTTGACAAAGCATATCCAAGGCATTAATTAGCCTGCTAACAAGCATTTTGAGCTTCTTTTTGGAAAAAGCTTAGTAAAACAGCATTGGTAGTTTCCAAAGTTTCAATTCTGTTTGTAATTGTTTTATTAGTTGGTCTTGTTGTAGGACTTGTTGTTGGAGCTAGTAAAATAGTGAGTTATTATCTAATTCCTTGATAATTTCTTCAGAGTAAATTTCTGGATCAGGAAGTTTGTAGTTATTACAATATCCTTAATTTGCATTCAATTCCTCTTGGTGTTTAACATGTAAACATTTCTGGCAAAGGTTGACAGAAACTATAAAGCTTCTTCATAGGACAGCCAGAGCATATTTCCGGGTATAGTCTGGGTGGCTAGTATCAAAAGATTCATTCAAAATTGCTTGGAATGAGTTACTATCATTTTCTAATAATACATCTAATTCACTTGCAATATCAATTGCATTTCATAATAGTTCTATAGCTGGGTAATTTGATCAGAGGTTAGAGGTTCTAAGATCTAAGCAATAGTTTGGTTATTTTCATCCAAGAAAATCTTTGCAAGTCGATAAATGCTGGTCTGGTTCATTTCGTACTGGTGTCCAGCATTCCTTGTAGATTTAGTATAGTATTTGATTCAGGTACAGAGATTATAATTAGAATTATACTAGATATTCTGGCTAGCTTTGTATGCATAGAGATGTTCTAATTTACAGAACCACAATTCTTCTCGAAGGATGTCTAGCTGGCACATTCTAGACCTTGTATGACTTATTGTATACTTTGCAACTAACAAACATTCCACATCCTTCATCTTGAGTAAAAAAATGAATACTCCTAGGGTCTTCTTGGTCTAGAGCACAGTAAAAGTCAGTATAACATCCAGAGCATACAAGTTTCTCTTCAAGAAGTTTAAGAAATTCAGGCCTGTTAGGAACTTTGCATTTGCAACAATTAAGGGCTATGGGTAGGTAGGTAATAACTAGTGTATAAAATCTGATCCCAAAAATATGTGAATCTTATACACATTGTACATATTATTTATGTAAACAATTTTAAAAACTTGTGCACTATATAGCTTTGTTATAATTAAATTTATATAGATAAATCTGAATATGCATACAATAAATTATGTGCACAGTGTGCTCTATGTGCATATCTTCTAATTTTATTAATGGTTTTGTGCACTATTTAGCCCAAAAGTATGTAAATTCTGTGTACATTTCTAGCCAAAAATATGTGAAACTTTTTAAAAACATGTGCATATGAGCATATTGTGCACATAAATTTTATACACTGGTGATAACTATCAATTTGATTAAGACTATATTCATACTAATAGACCAAGTTTTGTCTCTTCTAGGTAGCAAGAGAACAATAAGCTTCAATATGTCCTAATGTAGTATTGTTAAAATACCGGTTCAGTGAAGAACACTGGAACTAGAAGTGTTACTGGAACTAACTAGATGTAACTGGAACATATATAGGTTCCAGTGATAAGTTGTCATTTGACCCTTTCAGTCACATTTTTTTTACCACTAAATGGAAGTTTTAGTAAGGTCCAGTGAGGTCCAGTAGGTCCAGTGGATTCATATCAGGAAAATTTGCAAACCAATTATTATCAATTACTAACCGGGAGGTATATGGTCCCTCAAAAGTAGAAACCAAACAATTTGACAATTTTTTGAAAATTAACCTGTTTGATTGATCAGGTGTAAAATTTAAAGACCAAACTTTTTTGCTTAATAATGAAAGTCTAATCACTTAATAAATTTTTGGGATACAACGGTTAAAAGCTTTTGACGCTATAATCTAAAAATAGATTTACTAAGATTTTAGAAGCAATCTACAGGTCTACAGATGTAATAAACCTGTTTAAACAGGTTAGTTAATCATGAATATACTATTTTTAGATTGTTTTGATCTTGTGTAACAAAATAGTTTTTGCCGATTTTCTCAAAAACCGTGATCTGCCAAATTGTCTGGTTTCTACTTTTGAGGGCCCATATATTGATGATAATCACTCTTGTTGATTATTATCGATTACGATTGTAATCGATATATAACTGATATCGATATATAACCAATATAATAAAATTGATATTAAGTAATATAGTCCAGTGCATAAAGATTTGTACCTCAAAAACTTTTATAATTTTAACTCTTAGTAAAAGTTTTTATATTTTTGATTAATTATTAAAAATTTTTTAATATCAAATAAAATAGGTTTTAATCTAACTTATTATATTATTTTTATTGGTTTAACATTGTTTTATTTTAATAATTTTGCATGTACAATTTGCTGTATTCAAGAAAAAAAGGAAAATTTTTTTTAAAAATAAGATATTTTAAATATTTTCGCAACCAATATGCAGTTTTATGAGCTTGTACTATGCAACTGCATTAATGTGCAGATATGGTTAAAATTTGAGCAAAATTGAATCACTAGTTGTGAAGAAATTAAGCTTTAAAGTGAAGTAATTTGATTTTTTTTACTATATACGTGTATATATAAATTACTATAGATTACTATAGTAAATTATATAGTAAATATTGTTAAAAAAAGTTACTATTAATAAATTTTTTTTTATTTTATCAATAAAATAATCAAAATAATTTTATTTTTATTTAATCCGGTAACCTAATAAGTATATTAAATTAAAAAATCAAAATTAATTTGTACAAAAAATATTTGAATTAGAGCTATTTGAGGTACAAATCTTTTTGCACCGGACTATAATTACAATATACGATACAAGGACCCCGGACATCTCTGATATATGTCTTTTTTTTTTTTAGCAAATTGATTCAAATTTGACAAATTTAAATTTTAGCAAATTGAAGTTAATTTTAAAAAGGGTCATAATTGAATATTTTAGCGAATTACTAAGATTTTATACATGTTATATTTTATTTTTAGCAATTTACCCACATTTTGCAAGAATTATTATAACAAGTTAAGTCGTGCTATGATGATCGATCCAGATATAACAAGTTATTAATGGTTATATGAAGCAGGCTTTAGCATCAATAGCAACTTGCATATGTATTACGATCATTGATCGTGATTATATATCAGATAAACAAATAATTATGTAATGCGATTGCGCGAGGTTATCATTAAGAAAATGTAGTAATTATTATATACAGTTATACCTCCATACAATCACCTCCCATATAGTCACAAACTCTATATAGCCACACAACTTTGTGCGATCATTTTTTTTAATATTAAAAATACCTTTATATAATCACAATAATAGTGTAATCATTATCACATTTTTTTAGAGATTTTTTAAATTGATTTATTAAAAAAAATACCTCTTTATAATCACAATTTTTTTATTGGTTATAAATACATAATTGTGATTGGCTAGTTAAAAATACATACCATATCTCTTTTGGTCCAAAAACTTAAAAATGTCTGAGGGTCTGGTTCAAAGTCTGCAAATTGGTCTGAGCCTAATATAATTATATATATTTATTGGCGCTGAACAAGTTTACTTAGTGCATTTTGTTAGAATTAATTAGTAAAATTTTATGAATCATAAGATTTTATAGAATTTTATTAATAAAATTCTATAAAATCTTATAGTTTGTAAAGTTTTATTAATTGAGTTTAACAAAATGCACTAAGTAAACTTGTTCAGCACCTAAAAATGCATTAAAACGGCTGTTTTATTTTTATTTTACTTGAAATTTGGAGAAAAGATGCATAATTTTGGATTTTTGATCAAAAAAGTCAAATTTAAGCATCCTTTCTCAAAATTTCAAGTAAAATAAAACAACACTGCCAATTAAATGTATTTTTAGGTGCTGAACAAGTTTACTTAGTGCATTAAGTTAGTATTAATTAGTAAAATTTTGTGAATCATAAGATTTTATAGAATTTTATTAGTAAAATTTTACAAAATCTTAAAATTCGCAAATTTTTATTAATTAATTCTAACAAAATGCTCTAACTAACTAAACTTGTTCAGCATCCAAAAATACATTAAATCGGCAGAGTTGTTTTTATTTTGCTTGATATTTGGAGAAAAGATGCTTAAATTTGACTTTTTTGATCAAAAATCCAAAATTATGCATCTTTTCTCCAAATTTCAAGTAAAATAAAAACAACCCTGCCGATTTAATGTATTTTAAGGCGTTGAACAAGTTTACTTAGTGCGTTTTGTTAGAATTAATTAATAAAAATTTGTGAATTTTAAGATTTTATAGAATTTTACTAATAAAATTCTATAAAATCTTATTATTCATAAAATCTTACTAATTAATTCTAACAAAATGCACTAAGTAAACTTGTTCAGCACCTCAAAATACATTAAATCGGCAGGGTTGTTTTTATTTTACTTGAAATTTGGAGAAAAGATGCTTAAATTTGATTTTTTTGATCAAAAATCCAAACTTATGCAACTTTTCTCCAAATTTCAAGTAAAATAAAAACAACTCTGCCGATTTAATGTATTTTTAGGTGCTGAACAAGTTTATTTAGTGTGTTTTGTTAGAATTAATTAATAAAAATTTGTGAAATTTAAGATTTTATAGAATTTTACTAATAAAATTCTATAAAATCTTATGATTCACAAAGTTTTATTAATTAATTCTAACAAACTGCACTAAGTAAACTTGTTCAGCACCTAAAAATACATTAAATCGGCAGTGTAGTTTTTATTATACTTGAAATTTAGAGATAATATGTTAAAATTTGTCTTTTTGATCAAAAATACAAAATTATGCATCAAATCTCCAAATTTCAAGTAAAATAAAAACAAAACAGCCATTTTAATACATTCTTAGGTGCTGAACAAGTTTACTTAATGCATTTTGTTAGAATTAATTAATAAAGATTTGCGAATTATAAGATTATATAGAATTTTATTAATAAAATTCTATAAAATCTTATGATACATAAAATTTTACTAATTTATTCTAACAAAATGCACTAAGTAAACTTGTCCAGCACCAAAAAATATATTTGGACTCAGACCAGTTTGCAGACTTCGGCCAGACTTAGACTTGACTAAAATCTGGTTCAAGTTGGTCTGTAGGAGCACTAAGTACCTCTTTAAGATCACATTAAATATATTTTTTATATTGTGTGATTGTAAAGAGGTAATTCTATTTAAGCACACCTCTATATAATCACCAAAAAATGCTAGCCAAATAGGGTGATTATACAGAGGTATGACTGTAGTTAGTATCTTCTCTGAAATTTTCAAGAAATATAAAATTAAATATACCAGCATAATGTATTTTAATATGCTGAATAAGTTTTTTAGAGCACAAAGTTAGAATCAATTTGTAAAATTTTGAAATCATAAATATTTTTAAAAAATTTTTTATTTGAATTCTATAGATTTGTAAAATTAAAATAAAAAAATTTTCATCAAATTTGGTCAAAAACTCATGGAGATATCTTTGATGAAAGTTCCTGTAAACAATTTCAATGCAGTTTTTTTGTAATATGTTTTTTGCTTTTTCAAAATAACCCACTGTTCGGTGATGATTTACAAAACATTTTACTATGCTAACTAAAAAAAAATTTATAACAAGACTTGTAGCGCATAACACTGACTAATAGAATCTCAAATTTCATGAAAAAATATTAAAAACTCGTGAAGATATTAACAGTTTTGTAAATTTGGACGCATACGTTTTTGCAAGTTTTTCCCTAAACTTCAATGCTTCCAGAAGCACTTTCTCAAAATAAAACCTTCAAAATGTGCTTTAGTAAGTTGATAGAATAGGTATTCAAGAGTCTTCAATTAAAATTTCATCAAAAACAGATTAATATTGACAAAGTTATGATAATTTTTCAATTTGCTTCCAGATTCGGAATTTTTTAAAATTTTCAATTTTGATGAAAACAGAAAAATCATCATCACAGGCTAGATTTTAACAAGTTCAAATGAAACTAATTACTGCGCACTAATATAATCAATAGAGAATAGGCTAAAATTTTGCTTTCTAAAATTTCAAGTTATTTGGTTAAATATTTATTCCATAATAGCTTTTTTTCATTTGGCGCAGCTTCTTTATAATATATTTTATGGAAATAGAAGAATATATCATCAAAGATATCTTTACAAGTTCTTGACCAAATTTAATGAAAATTTTTTTATTTGAATTTTATGGATCCATAGAATTCAAATAAAAAAATTTTCATCGGATTTGATCAAGTAGTTGCAAAGATATCTTTGATCAAAGTTTTAGAGAATTTCAAAACGCGTATCACATGATAGATACGTCTAAATTTGTTGACAAAACTTTGATCAAGGATATCTCTGCAACCACCTGATCAAATTTGATGAAAATTTTTTAGTTAATTATTATGGATCCGTAGAATAAGTAAAAAAATTTTCATCAAATTTGATCAGGTGGTTGCAGAGATATCCTTGATCAAAGTTTTGTCAAAAATTTAAACGTATCTGTCATGTGATACGCGTTTTGAAATTCTCTAAAACTTTGATCAAAGATATCTCTGCAACCATCTGATCAAATTTGATGAAAATTTTTTAGTTAATTATTATGGATCCGTAGAATAAGTAAAAAAATTTTCATCAAATTTGATCAGGTGGTTGCAGAGATATCCTTGATCAAAGTTTTGTCAAAAATTTAAACGTATCTGTCATGTGATATACGTTTTGAAATTCTCTAAAACTTTGATCAAAGATATCTCTGCAACCACCTGATCAAATTCGATGAAAATTTTTTTATTTAAATTCTATGGATCCATAAAATTCAAATAAAAAAATTTTCATCGAATTTGATTAGATGGTTGCTAAGATACCTTCGCTCAAATTTTAAAAAATTTTGGCACAGCTTGTTTTTGATAGAAGTTTTGATTTTTTCTAAAACTTGAGTGAAGGTATCTTCAAAAGCAAATTTACATATTTTATATATTCAAAAGTGGGTTTTAACAGCTATTACAGGTTTAAAAAATTTGCTCTATATTTTTTTTACCTGATACTAGATGTTATAATTAAGTTTTTAGCAAATTACTATAAAATTTATATGTAATAATCCAACTTTTAGCAAATTTACTTGATTTTAGAGGTAGCAAAAAGTCTAAATTCATGCAGATCAGTTATGACCTATATGAGAGATGTCCGGGGTCCTACGATACAATGATATTAATGATTACAGTTAAAGTTATTTTTATTTTATTAAAAATTTTTTTTACATAATAACAATATTCACTATGCCCTTCACAGCAAAACTAGCTATAATGTTATTAAACTTTATTTTTGTTCACCCATTGACTATATTTATTAAACATATGCCAGTTTTAGTTTCAAGATTTTGTTTTTCCCGGCAAAGTATAATTACAAAAAAAGAAACAAAAATATTGGTCAAAGAAATGAAAAAAATAACTAAAAAAATGAAAATATTAGCTAGTACTTATCGTAATACAAGTTCCAGTCAGATTTCTCCAATCCTAGTGCTATCTTGACATTCCTTAGAGAAACAAAACGTGCAAAAAAAACCCACTAGTAACAAGAAAGAAAACATAAAAAAAGAACCAAAAAAACTGGTACTAATTTAGTACCAGTTTAAGTCCTTTCGGTTCACATATTCACCAGGCTCGGATCTCATTCATGACTCCATTTACGTTCCCTAGTGATTTACAAGAGAAAGAAAGTAGAGAAAAAGCACGAAAGAAAAGAGAAACAAGTAAATATGAAAAAAAGAAAACAAAAAACTGGTATACTTACACCAGTCCTATTTCTCCTAGACTCAGTTCTCTATTTCTAATTTCAATTATGTTCCTCAGCGATCTACAAGAGAAAGAGAGTAAAAGAATAAAAGAAAAGAGAAGCAAATAAACATAAAAAAAAGAAACCAAAAAACTGGTATATTTATACCAATTCTATTTTCTCACAGACTCAGTTCTCCATTCACGACTCCATTTACGTTCCCTAGCAACCTACAAGAAAAAGAAAGTAAGAGTAAAAAAACGAAAAAAAGAAAAGCAAGTAAATATGAAAAAAAAGAAAACGAAAAACTGGTATACTTATACTAGTCCTATTTTTACCCAGGTTTTATTTCATTTGTTCCAGCAAAGCACTAATCAAAAAGAAAACAATATTAGAGAACAATTAAATAAAAAAAGAGATACAGTTAAATAAAAAGTTACTTTAAATAAAAAAAAAGTTAGTTAAATAAAAAAAAGTCAGAAATAAGAGTTAAATAAAAAGATAAAGTTAGTTAGTTATCTGTCTGGTACACAGATCATCAGACTTTTGTAACTGCAGAACTGGCAAATTATTACAAATTTAAATCAAAAATTACAAAGTTCAAATTTTAAACAATTAGTTTCAGCTTTGAATAATTTGTTAATAATTGATTAGCTAATATACAACAATTAATAACTATTAACGATATATATCATTAAAGATATATATCAATTTATAGCAGGTCTACCGATTTTTATCGATATATTTTAATCGATATAACTTATATTATTAAAAAATTTTGTAATACAACCTTAATTCTTATTTGTATTTTGATTGGCTAATATTATATTGGTTCTAGTTCCAGTGAAAACTTCACTGGAACTACTGGAACACTGAAATTATCTGGACGTTTAGTGAAGTTCCAGCTTCCAGTCAAAACACTGTCCTAATGTACTACATTCTCTGCAGACATTATTAGAGCAATCCCTATACAGGTAGTTGGAGTTGTTGCAAGTAGAACAAGTAGCATGATTTGGGGCTTGTTTAGGGCATTTAACAGCAATATGGCCTAGTTCCTAGCATCGATTGCATTGGTTAGTAGAGCAATTTGCAAAAAGGTAATCAGAAGACTCACAGTTCTCACAGACATGTTGTTTAGGAGCTTTTCTGTTCCTACAGTGAAATTAATAAGTAGTCCACCCATTTCCTTCTGGTGGAAGAGATTGGTTTGAGTCTTCATGGTCAAAAGCATAAGCTTCTCTGGAGTAATGATGCTGCCCGAAACTATTTTGAGCTAATGACCAAAACCGAAACTCCAACATTCTGCCTGAAACTAATCTGAAACTATGTCAAATTCTGAAACTATGTCAAAATTCCGAAACTATGCCAAAATTCTGAAACTTAGTTTATATGTAATGCATAAGACAAATTTGTCTTATGCTTAACTTAGCAAAACCAAACTAGTGCAACGCACTTTTCAGACAACCAATTCTGTAACAATTACTTTTTAGACCCCACTCCCTGGCAATCACCATTTCTCTAAATCCTTTCAATCCTTTCTAAAAAAACTATTGACCCGACAACTATTTACCTGAAAATCACATACCGGTAATTATTACATCCCTAGCGACCACCCACCACTTCACCAACAAATAAATCCCCGATGATTACTACATCCCTAACAATTACTCCTTCTACAACATTAATCATCATTTCCCAACAATTACCACGTTCCCAACAACCATCCTTCACCAAAAACCACTCCTTCTCCACACCACCCACCACTACTAACACAAACACTTCCCAATGACACTCTTCCAACAGCCTTCTATTATATTCCCTAACACTACCAACACAATGATTTCTTGAATATTATTTACTCTTAACTAATAATTATTTTAGGCTTATTTAAATACTTATAAAAAAAAAAATTATTAAAAAAGCATCGTTTAAATAAAAATCAAAAAATAATAAAAAATTTAAATTAAATAATTTAAAATAAAAACTTCATCATTAAAAAAAAAGTAATTTTTTAAATTGAAAAATCAGTAACCATTCTTTCCAACGATCCCTCAAACCAACAATCACCGAACGGACCTGCAACCAAGTGTTTAGTTAGTATAGAAAATAATACACAAAACTTCTCTTGTAGCAACTAGGACTAGTAGTCTTAATCTTGATGAGTCTTCGGATTATTTGAAGAACTGAAATAGAGTTGAAAAAGAACACCCTTTGGGTTTTTGGCTCTCTGGTGGAAGTCTACAGAACTATCGAACAAGTAGTTGGTAAATGCCGGAAGTACATGTCAAAAACTTATAGAAGCATTAGTGGAAGCAAGCTCCTGGTTTTCAATACTATTCTATACTTTGCAAACTCCTACACTCTCTCTACGTTGGTTTTTCAGCCTCCCATATGGCTTTTCGCAAAATTTTTACCAAAAAGTAGGAATTTCGGCTTACCCCCTCCAAAAGATTGACATTGTTTACTATCCCAAAATGGAAACTCAAGTCACGAGAAGTCATGAGAAATCATAACACAAGCTGCCGACGTGTTCACGTGTATCGCAATGATTGACAGATGTCTATGGAGGGTTTCTAAAAAAGTTTTGATTGGCATATCTCAACCTCTTAGTTTAGTTTTTTCATTATGGTTTTACTTTAGATACAGTAATGAGATCTTAGTTAATACTGTGTAATTTTTATGAGCGTAGTATAGGCTTCGATTATACTATTATCTAGATTTGTTTTTCTTCTCTCTTTTGTTTTTTCTTTTTGTTATTTTCTTTTGTTTTGTTTTGTTTTTTTTCCCTTTTTTACTTCCTTTTTGTATTCGTTTTCTATTTTGTCTGTTTTTACTTTCCCCCTTTTTCATATCCTTTGTGAAGAAGGAAAAATTTAAAGGAAAGAAAAAAACCGGTCTTGATATGGCATACAACACTGGTGTCAGTGATAGTTGGGCGTACATTGAACAAAAATTCGAGCAAGTTCGGGCTCCAACTTGAGACGAAAGGTTGTTATGGCGGATCGCTTTGGGTACCTAGTACTTGGAGAGTTTCTTTTTGATAGAGTTTTAAAAGTAATTAGTGGTAGCATTGTATTACCCTTTCTCAAATAATAAAAAGAAGCAAGATCGTTGAACATAAAAAAAAAATTAAATTGAAAAATCAAAATTACCTATGCATCACGAATTCAACCGATGACGGCGATACTTGATGCTATTTCTGGGAGCATTGCACGTCTTAGTTTATACACCAATTGCACTAATGTATGCTGCAAATTCTCAATAATGAACATTAAATAAAGTTGAATATCTTTATTGAGAGTGAGCTGCATGCATCAGTGCAATTGAAGTATAAAATGGGACGAGATATGCACTCAGAAATAGAAATAATTGCAGCCTGGGTATCACTGCTATCGTTTGAATTTGCGATGTTTAGCGTGGTTTTCTACACTGTATAAAGCAGCCGGCTTCGATAAGAAGTTTAAGCTACCACAAAATGAGAGATTCTTTGTGGATTCTGTATAAATTTACATGATAGGTGTGAATTTTGCTTCTAACAGTGATGAATGCGGGTCTGCTCGTAGCATGCATCATTTTTATACTTGCCCCTGACAATGAAAATATTGTTAGTACGTGATTCTAATTAAGCAACTAATTCATGTCTACTTATCTGGCACTCTGATTCGAATTTAAGGTTGATTTTGGCTTCATCTTTTCGATCTGTTGACTTACATACGTACGTAAGTCAACATAAAAAAATTCTTCCATTTTATTTATTTGCATGGGTAATACAAATCAAAAAAGAAAATAAATACTAGGAACGTAGTCATGCTTGCATAATGGAGGTTAACCGCCATTGTCAGCACAATCATGCTTTTGATTGGGCGTAGATTTCAAATGTTATTTTCGATTTGTGAAATGACCAGATAATTACGTATTATTAATAACGACAATAAAAATTGCACATTTTATCAATAATAATTATTAATAATCACATTGATATTTATAAAGATAATTCTTTATTGTTCGTGCTTTTTTTTCATTATATTTGAATCGATTTTATTGCCTTGCTTTACATATTTTCTTCTTCAATGCTTTAATGACTCGCAAGGATATAGCTTTGTGACTTGTGAAATTCATTATAATGAATATCTAAAAATACTAAAAATTTCAAGATAATACCTTTAAGGTTCTTTGTATTGGCGTAACAGAAAAAATGCACATGCCTACATGACAATTAAAAAAGCATTTGACTTTTAATTTAATGTGCTAACCTGAACATGAAGGGGCTCGGATTGTGAGTGCATTAAATCAAAGCCAAATACATCTGAAATTATTTTCTTTTTCTTTATAATCAAATAAATCACTTAAATGCTTGTGACAAAAATTTAGGGTTAAGATTAATGATGGTGGTTATAGGGTTAGATTAATCCTTACTATATATAAATTTTCATTCCTGTCATTTTTAATTAGAGCATTAAGATCGATTTAAACATTAGTTTTTTGCATATTTTCGCTATTATTATTTAGACACTAGCAACGAAACTTTATATAATATCTGGCATTACTAGCCAGAATAGTACATCACAAAGTGTGTGCAATGCTTTTCTATTTTCTAATGTTAAAAAATCTTACTTTTTTTTTAAATTTAAGCGTTTGTATTTATTTATTTATTTTTTTTTTAAAAAAATTAAATTAAAATAGTAATTTGGTTTATTTTTTAATTCAATAATATTTTTTGGAAAAGGGTATCAAGTAGTCAGGGAAGAGTCGTGTTAGAAAGGGTAGTATTAGGAAGAGAAGGGTGTGTTGAGGAAGGGTTATATGGATAGTGTTAAGGAAGAAAAGGATGTTGTTGGAGAAGAGTTATTACTAGGAAATCAGAGAGGTAGTAATTGTCAGGAAAATAATTTTTGAATAATGGTTATTAGTAAGTGGTTGTGTAGGGAATGGAGTAGATGTTAGGAATGATAACTAGTTATTGGATAGGTAGTTGTTTAGAGAGGGTTTGTCAAGAAAATGGTTGTTAAAAACATGTTCATATTAGAAGATTTTTGCTACGTAGAGATTGTATCGGGGAAATAATTGTTATGAATGTCTTGATTTTATTGGTTAATCAAGTTTCAGAATTTTAGTATAGTTTTGGAGATTCAGAATTTCAGTTAAGTTTCAGCAAGTTTCAGCTAAAAGGGTAATGCCTGAAACTGGTAATACCAGTTTCAGTTTCGGTTAACCTGAAACTATGAAGTTTCAGGCAGCATCATTAGGTATATGTGATTCCAGGTAAGTGCTTTCAGGACACCGAAATATACATAGATAGGTCAGGTATGAGTTTGCTTATTTTTGAGGTTTTTTATGCAGATTCTTTCCATTTATAGTAATTTTTTTGCTTATTTTTGAAGTTTTTTGCACAGATCTTTCTTTTTTTAGTAACCCTATAATTAACCTGATCTATCTATGTATATTTCGGGGTCCTGCGCTTTCTGTTTCCAAATTAGGGGGTAGGCTAAAGCCAGGTACATCACGAAATTACCCGATATATAACCCGGATTAGTCCGAACAAAACAAAGCGAGACAGCAAAGACAAAAACACGAAATATATAAAAAATGGCTATCCAAACTGTCTTGTTTGACTAAGTAAAAGTATCAGAAATGCGATTTTACTATATAAAAACCACCTCCTAACCTAACCCTAACCCAACCCGGACCCTAACCCTAATCCTAATTAAAAATCAGAAAAATCGGGTAATCTCGTGATGTACCTGGCTTTAGCCATCCCCCAAATTGGTGTACCCACAATCTGGTGTCCCAGAAAATCCCTTACTAGCATACTTCTCAGGAGTTCATATCTCAAGTCATGCAGCTGCCTCTACCGTATTGGGTAAGTATCTTAAGCCTGCATGCTGCCGCAACTAGCCAATTTTCCTGCGACTTGGGGACCCTCAGGATTTAACATTCTGAATTCAGAAATATGCGAATAACTATACTTCCCGCTATAGTAACGAGTATCCAGGCTTGTTTCGCCAAAGCTTCCAGTCCCAGATATAGTTGGATGGCATCATAAGGCTCAGCCAACCCAACTTTCATACTACTATATGCACTTATACCAGCTATATCTGGCATTAGTAGTCCCAGATCCTCTTAACGTCCTAAGACTCCCATATGGGTGCACATAGAGCTCCGTTGGGCTTTGACATATACACACCTTTATGCTTTTACTTCTTGTTGGTCTGGTCAGTTTCGTCTGCCCATTCTGATCTCCAGTACTCACATTTGACACCTCCAACTTTATACCGATCTTCCCAAACTACCAAACTAGTTAGCCCAGAAGGATTGGTCTGCTCAGCTTTATGTGCTGATGGACGCCCTTTCCTTGGTACCCTATTTCTGAAACATAGATCCTTTTCTTCTGGTACACTCCGGCGGCCAGATTAGTATCCCCTCTTGCCATAGAGTATATTTCGTTCAGTTCTTCAGTCTCCGGTTAGAAGGACTTTTGTAGCACTATAGGAGAATCTTTCTTACCTTCCTGCTCGGGGCTTGCCAAACAGGTTTCAATTGTTTCAGTCCCTTGGATTTGTTTGTGTAACTTACACAACTGTATTGATGCTCTTATTCAAGATGGTGGTACTAAGATTAGGGAGCTTCCAGAAATCAGCTGATTTTTGTTTACTATGAGCCTACCCTACCCACCCACACCTGATACCCAATTAGCCAATCAGATTTTACGATTATTAAAAAGTTAAATATAATATTTAATAGCAAATAACTTTTGAACTACTGGACCAATTTTAATGATTCAACTACCAAAATGATCCTCTCAATGAGAGGATTCTAGTGAGCCCAAAATCGATAAAATCCAATCACAGGATCCTGTGATCAGAATAGATTTGTGTTACTATAAAAGTTCTATAATTTATTAACTGTTAAATAATTATAACCTATTTATAGCAACACAAATTTATTTTGATCTTCGGATCCTGTGATTGGATTTTAACGATTTTGGGCTTGTTAGAATCCTCTCACTGAGAGGATCATTTTGGTAATAAAATCATCGAAATTGGCCCAGTAGATCAGAAGTTATTAACAACTAAAAATTAATTTTTAATTGTTAATAACTTCTGATCTAATAGGCCAATTTCAATGATTTTACTACCAAAATGATCCTCTTAGTGAGAGGATTCTAACAGGCCCAAAATTGTTAAAATCCAATCACAGGATCTGAAGATCGAAATAAATTTGTGTTGCTTAAATAGGTTATAATTATTTAATAAATTATAGAACTTTTATAGTAACACAAATCTATTCTGATTACAGGATCCTGTGATTGGATTTTATCAATTTTGGGCTCACTAGAATCCTCTCATCGAGATGATCATTTTGGTAGTTGAATTATCAAATTTGGTCAGTAGTTCAAAAGTTATTAATTATCAAATATTATTAATAAATCTATAATTTTGGTCAAAAATAATTTTGCTACTTTGGCCGGAATTATGAAATTTTGGCCGGAATTACACCTGATACTTCAGCTGACCCACCCAGAAATTAGCTGATTTCTGGAAGCTCCCTTACAGGTAATATATCCAACCAATTGATAAACAAAGGTTACTGTCACAGGCCTATTTTCCAATTCGTCTCCAGTGGGATTTGAACTCTAAGACCTGTCGCTTGGGGGGTAACAACCAGACAGCTTCTCTATGTCGCCACACCCTTTAATTTTGTTGTTTTTCATTTCTCTTTGTCAGTAGGTTTTGTAAGTTTTGGTAAATCTTTTTTGTCATTTTTTAGTAAGTTTTTCTGTTGTTTTTTTTTAGTTTGTTGTTACTATTTTTGACACAATTTTCATCACATTTTTTATATTCCAGTTTCATTTTGTTTTCTTTATAATTTGTATTCAACTAAAAAAAAATAAATTAAATTTAAAAAATTATTTAAATTAATAAATAAAAATAAAAAAAAAACTTTAAAAAAAAGTAAAAATTAAGATACATGTGATTGACTTTGATTGATTAATAATAGGTTACCATAGCAATGGATTGCCATAAAAAATGCTCTTTTGTTAAAATTTATTTAAATTTATAATTTTTTAAATTTTTTATGAGTTACATAAATATATGTCGTGGCTAAAGCTGAAAATAGCTGAAGCTGGAAATTTTAAATATTTTAATATGAAATTTACAAAAAAATTTTGGAATGTATTTTGTACGATTTTTTTTATAGTTAGATTAAAATTTAGGGTTAGGGTTTATAATAAAAGAGTATAGTTGGATTTTAGCAGGGTTTATAGTTTTAAATCGAGATCTCTAATTTCCAGCTTTTCTGCGACAATATATTACTAGTAAGAAGGTATTCATAAATAACATTATACAAGAGGGAGCCAGATGAAAGATAATGGTTTTCCAATAAAAGGGGAATCAAAAAAATATAAAGTAAATTTTTTAGAAAAACTTGTCTAAAAACTGATCCAGTAGTCCAAATTTAATGATTTTGGTACTATTCGATTCGTCTAGATAAGAGGAGTCAAATGGTACCAATTTTACTATATTCTATCATGAATAAGCACCCCTTTTTTGAAATTTTAAACTCAAATAACTTAAAAATATTTAATCAAACTCAATAAAAATTTTTTTAACTTAAACTTTATAAACTTATATAATTTAAATAAATAAAATTTTTAGGAAGTTTAATTAAATAATTTTCAAGTTATTTAAGTTATTTGAGATTAAAGTTTCAAAAAAGAGGGTGCTTATTCATAATAGAATACGGTATTTCATTTGGATTACTGGATAAAAGTTATTGGCCAAATACTATTGGCCATATCTTTTATTATAAAATTACTACAGTACCGGACAGCAAAAACCATCTAATTTTTTTTTAGGCCGCCAAATTTGAAAATTTTATAACAATTCTGATTGGCTAATTTTTGTGTAACAAAATTTTGATTGGTTAAAAATATCAAAATGATTTTTTTTATATAATAAGTACCAAATTTTGGATTTTTAATCATAAATATTAACCAATTAAATCACAAGCACGTGATTAGCATCAATCTGATTAGTTAATTGTTCTGCGCCAAATTTCTACTTTACTATTAAAGTTGCTAAACTTTAAACCCTTATAACTTCTTTAAAAAGCAAGATATCAAAAATCTGTCTTACAGATTTGTAGTTTAGGTTACAAATAAAAAATTTGTAAGAGGGATTTTTAAAATAATACCTTGTTGTGAAGTTATTAGACTTTAAACAATGCCGAAAAAATTGGATGGTTCTTGCTGTCCGGTACTATATATAAACAATAGTTTTTTATGAATATCTTGCTATCCAGTGATCCAAATGATATGATTTTGGTATCTTTGGATTTGTCTCACTGAGACAAATCGAATGATACCCAAATCATCCAAATCAGAACACTGTGTTACAATATATTCAAGTTTTTGTAAAATTGTATATATAAATATATGGATTTTGAAAATTTTTTTATATACTCAGGAGGGTCAAGCGCTATTATATGGGGTACATACTGTATTTATGTATAATAATGCACAGGGGCATTATTTTGAAGTTCGGCATTAAGCTTAATTTAGGCCAAAATTCAAAATTTTACTCCTGTGCATTATTTTAGATAAATACGGTAATGTTATTTATAGATGCCCCTTAATACAAAAGTGTACTTCTATTTATTAATTTTTTAAATTTTAAATTAAATAAACTTGAACAAAAAAAAAAGAAAAATATAAACAAATACTTTTATATAAACTATATATTAAAAAATTTAAACTTTACTAACAATAATTTTGAATTAATATAACATATTACAAACTATTATATAAATTTTAATTTCTAATTTGATTCTAACTATTAATTCTAATTATATTATATTTTGATTTCTAATTATTTTAGTTTATATACAAAATAAAATTATAACTAAACAACAAATATATACAGTATTTTAAAAAATAATTTAGATGTAATTTTTTTTACTAAAGTAGATAGGGGTAATTTGACGAACTTAACAATGCAATCAAGTAAACTTTTTATTAATCAAGGTAAGACTTTTGATAATTAAAGGCATGAATCTATGCCATATTTAGAATAGATCTACAAAAAAACAAAGGCATGACTAAACAAACCAGTATAAAAATCATCACTTTGCATACGGTACCTAAAATATGCAGATTTACGATCAAAGGGTAATTTGATGAATTTCAAATTACGAATAAAAAAAAAAATACTTCTCTATTTTTTTTTGGCAACCTTTTTACTTGTAAGAGTCTTCTGGGCTCTTTTTTCAGCTTTTTGTGCCAAAAGTAGCTCCTGTTCGGCTTTTTTTTGGGCTGCGGCTTTTTTTTTTGCCTTGCTTCCTCCGATTTTCATTTGCTTCCTTGTTCAACTCCTCTAACTGACGCCAACTTTCTTCACTAGTAAGAAGTCGGGAAAAAGGAAGTGTCTTTCTTTTTTTTCAGAAAGGAAGATCAAACTTTGGCTGGTCTTCTGTAGTAATCTGTGAACTTTCTACAGAAGCATGAGAAACTGGGTATTTGAGAGCTGAACGAAAGGAGCACGTTCTAGGATTCTTGTAAGCATCTAGTTCTTCATTTATTGAAGAAATTTGTAACTTCAATAAATTGTTTTCATTCTTTAGTCTCGTATTTTCTTCAGCCAATATAATAATATTTGTTCGGGTGGAATGTTTATGATTTGAATTTGCAGAGATTGGAATTCGTGAAGGCAGTTCGACAAGTTCTTCAGAAGGTTGGCTACATGAAGGTAAAATATCAAATTGTTCAGTTAATAACGAAGGGTCTAAATGGTCAGGACTAATAGCTTTCAGGTCAAATGGCCAAATTCCCATCACTTTATAGGCATTACAAATAGCCCATGGCGTGTAAGTTTCAAGAAAGGCACAACCAAAGACTCTTGCGAAGGTTCGTTTGGTTGTTACAAGCGACTATGGCCTTCAATATAGTGCTTGCAACACAGCACACAGAGACAGGGATCTTGTAAGGGTCAGAGAAGATATGAAGCAGTGTGGAAGTGGATTACTTCACTAGAGCGGTTCAGTATATATTTATTAAATGACAAGAGTATATTTATTGATCAAAGATATATTTTATTTATTTAGATAATAATATGCAAGAGATATAATTATGTTTAGGCGTTAGAGGGAGGAGAAGGGAATCTGAGTCTAATGTGAAGAAGGGGAGAAAACTAGAGTTTATATATCTTTTTACAGCTATAAGTTACAATGGTACGAAATGGCAGAAATGGTAGAAATGGTAGAAATGGTAGAAATAGTAGAAATGGTAGAAATGGTAGAAATAGTAGAAATGGTAGAAATGGTAGAAATGGTAGAAATAGTAGAAATGGTAGAAATGGTAGAAATGGTATGTTACTCGTACTTCTAACTAAGCCATATATAGTTAATAATATAAAATAATAAATAATGTAATATAAAATAATAATATAATAAAATAATATAATAAAATATAAGTAAATTAATATTAGAAAATACATTTAAGAAACTAATCTAAAACTCATTCTATAACATTTCTGTTCCCTTTAAGAATGAGCACTGCGAATTCTAATTTCATCCAAGAGCGTTGAGAACTTTTTTCACTTAACTTTTCCAAGTTAGTATAAGTTATGTCCGTAGTGGAGTAGAGGATAGTCAATCTACAAATTTGGAGTAGTTGGAAAATTCGGTTGGCACATTTCCATACTCGTGAAGCTCATCGGGATCCTAAGCTTTCTTTTAGAGTGTTCCATAACTTTTGGGTCTTTTTATTGGTTTTGTTATTTATCTTTAGTTGTTCGAGATAATTACAGGCTTCAAGGATTTTAACTTGGGGTTCTCTATGTTTTTCACGGCTTTCCATTCTGAGTCGGGTAAGTATGTCTTGTAACTTTTCTGAGTCAGTATTTCCAATTAATGGATCTCTTCTAATGTATGTTCGATTTCTGGTTTCTGTTAAGTCATCAATCATTTTGTCTAAGGTGGTCTTCTTTGGTTCATTTTCATTTTCTGGTTCAGGAGGAATGACTGTGTTTTCTTCAATGGACTCTACTAGAGGGTCAACTGTACTATCTTCTGGTTCAAATTCTAAATTTTCTTGAGTAGGTTCAGTGGAGTAAGTATGTTCCTCAAGATTTGGTTCAGGTAGAGGATCATTCTGGATCTGGGTTTCATTTTCTGTAGGAAATTGTAGCGAGAGCAAAATTTCATTTCCATTAGTTATAATAACATTGTTTAGAGTAATACCCATGCTATGATTTTGTGATAAGGGGTCCAAATTCCAATGCTTAATAAATTTAGCAAGGGTCATTAAGGTTTGGGGTTGGAGTGTTAAAGTTTCCATAAAGAAAATTAAAGTTTTGTTCTTTGAGAGAAAAAGGAAAAGGAGAAATATTTTTAGAAATTGTAATATTGGAATAAGGGTGGCTAATCTAATAATAAAAATATTGTTGTACATGGTAAATAAAAATAAGACTAGATAATTGTTTTGTAATGTCTATTACGTTCGTAACGGCTATCATGTGATCAAAAATTCGAAACGTAGATCACGTGACCAAAAATCTTCTTGTAAATCAAAAATGCCGTCAAGTCGATTTGCGCGTTCTAGAGGCGTTTTCGTACTAAGATAAGCTTAGTAGAAAAGATGCGAAATCGTCGGATGGGTATACAGTCAAAATTTCAGCATAAACGGAGCAATATTGATCGACTTTACTTAGTAGCATACGTTCTACGAATATAAAAATCCGATTTTCTATATATTCTAAGATTTCTATTTTTAAACAAAAAGGGTTCTAAATTTGGACAAAAGTGGGGTAAACTTAGATTCTAAAAAAAATACACAGCTGTACACTATAAATTAAGGTTTAAGGCTGTGTTTCCATCTGTTTTAAGAATTTCTCTCCGGAAATTCTAAATGGCAATCATAGGTTGCCAATTTTGTTTTTCGTAGTACTTAACAAGACGATCACTATTGTAATACTGCTTTAATGTTTTTCCATCTGTTGTACACAGTTTATAGGCGCCATTATTCAATTTTTCCTTAACAATAAATGGTCCTATTCTTTTCTCTTCAAATTTTGCAGAGCAAGAGGCTTCTATGTCTTTCCTTTGTACCCAAACTTTGTCACCAATTTCAAATTCTTCTTTTTGTATTTTTGAGTCAAATCTAACTTTCTGTTTCTTTTGGGATTTAATTGTATTCTCTCTGGCAGCATTATGTTGGTATGGTAATTATTCTATTAATTCAAAGGCTCTTTGTAATATTCTGTCTTCTAATGATATTTCTTCATCTGAGTCAGCTGGGTCTATAGGAATAATAGTTTCAATGGGTAGGATAGCTTGTCTACCATATACTAAGTGGAAAGTGGTATATCCAGTGATTGCATGTCTCTTGGTTCTGTATGCAAACAGTACAGCAGATATGTTCAGGTCCCAATCTTCAATATTTTCTGTAACTTTTGCAAGAGAATTGCAAAGGGTTCTATTTAATCTTTCAACCATTCCATTGGTCTGGGGATGGTTAGGTGAGGAGACGCTTACGTATAATTAACCAACGAATTTAGCCTCTAGATTTTTTGTTTAACTAACTAGAGCTTGTTAAAAAGGATGAATATCTTTGCTGAATTAGTTTATACAGATTATTATTAAGCATGAAAAAAGTATAAGCGCAGGAGAAATGTGTTTTATTAAAAACTTTTCACACAATATTCTGACAACTTCACTAGTGAAATTCTTTCCATTATCAGAAAGAATAATCTTGGGGACTCCATGTCTGCAAACAATTTCTTCAAAAATGAATTTTGCTAGGGTTTCTGCATCTGCATCTGGTATAGCTTTAGCTTCAGGCCAGCGAGTAAGGTAATCAATGGCAACAATAATGTAGCGACTGTTGCGAGCAGTTATTGGCAAAGGTCCTAATAGGTCTATGCCTATTCTTTCAAAGGCTCTTCCAACTTGGATAGGGTGGAGAGGTTCTTTTCTTTTGCTTTTGCCTCGTTTTTGGCAGACTTCACATGAGCGAACATAATTTTGAACATCTTTGTACATTTGGTCCCAATAGTAGCGTTCAGATATTTTATAATACATAGCATCAGTTCCTAAATGTCCAGCAGTAGGATGACTATGCATCATATACAAAATTGGTTCAACTTAAGTCCATTTGATTACTCTAATAGGTTTGTCTGGGTCTTTTCGATTCTTTTTATACAATAATTTATCCTTTACTTTATAATGTCTAGATTGATTAATAATTGTCCGTTTTTCATTGTCCGTTAAGTTAGAGGGGAGTGTGTCTGTTTCTAAATACTCTATTAAATTTTGGTATTGGTCCAAATTCGTGTAACAGCAGTAGTAGAGGAGTGTGACTGAATTGGTAATCGAGAAAGAGCATCAACATTTGAATGGATTCTTCCAGGTTTATGTATGATAGTAAAGTAGTAAGGTTGGAGTTTCATTATCCATCGGCCTAAACGACCTTTTGGTTGTGACGATTTTAACCATTCGAGAGCAGAGTGGTTGGTAACCAATGTAAAGTGACTTGTACCAAAATATTTGTGAAAATGTTCAATTGCCCATACTATGGCAGCACATTCTAATTCAGTTGCTCTATAGTTCATTTCTTCTCTTTTTAGACTTTTACTAGTATAAGCAATTGGGTGTTCCTTTTTATCATTTGATATTTGACTTAGGGTGGCTCCAAATCCGGTGTAGGAAGCATCAGTGCTAAAATGAATTCCCTTTTTGTAGTCAGTGTATATGAGGATAGGGGCAGTAGTAAGTCAGTGCTTGAGTTTATCAAAGGCTTTTTGACATTGGTCATTCCATTCATAAGTGTTGTCCTTATATAGCAATTGGTTAAGAGCGTAGGCAATAGAGGAAAAGTGTTTTATAAACCATCGGTAATATCCAGCAAGACCTAAGAATGAGCGTAGCTGAGTAACACTTTTGGGAGGTTGAATTTTCTGAACAGCAATTATCTTGTCTGGGTCTGGGGAGATTCATTTTTCTTCTATTATATGTCCTAAGAAAGGTAGGCGTTTCATCCAAAAATTACATTTTTCAATATTTAACTTCAATCCTGCTTCATGTATCATAGTGAATACTTTTCTTAGATATTTAATATGGTCATCAAATGTTCGTGAAAAGACATTGGTATCATCCAGATATACTACTACATATTTGTAAGCTATGCCTTTGTAAACTTTATTCATAAGGCGCTAAAAGGTAGCAGGGGCATTACAAAGTCCAAAGGGCATGACATTGAACTCATAAGTTCCATATCTAGTAATGAAAGCAGTTTTCTCTCTATCTTCTGGGTGTACTTTTACTTGCTAGTATCCACTCATAAGATTAAGGGTAGAGAAATAGGTAGCTCTAGCAAGTGAGTCAAGCATTTTATCTATTCGGCGTAGAGGGTATTGGTCCTTTTTGGTAACGGCATTGAGTTTTCTATAATCTACACAAAATCTTTTCTTTCCATTTTTCTTTGTTACCAATACAACAGAAGAGGCCCAAGGGCTAGAGGACTCTTTTATTAACTTGTTATCCAACATTCGTTGTACCTCTTCATTAATAAATGTTTGTTTAGTAAGAGGCACCATATAAGGTCAAGAGCTGACAGGAGGTATGTTGTCAGTAAAGATTCTATGGGTCACTAGGTCAGTTCTACCTAGTTGAGTCATATCTTTTGCAAAAAGATCAGCAAATTCAAGAAGCAGTTGTCGAAATTGGGCTCCTTTGTGAGTAGTTAAGGGTCCTACTTTTGGTTTTATTTCCTGAGTCATGGTATAAATTTCTCGAATAATTCTGGGTCTAGAATTGTCTGTATCTTCAAGTAGTTTTTGATCTTGCTCAGGATAACTCAAAAATTTTGAGCATCACCATTATTAAGATCAGTTACCGGAGCAGCAGAGGAAGAAGATTCATTATACAAATCCCTTAGTCGATGATGGAAGGTTTCAAAATAACTAACTTGGGCTTGTAGTTCCCTTATGGTCTGGTCCTGGTGTTCAAATATTTTAGCTTGTTCCTGCAGCAGAGCAATAATTTGGGCCTGTTGTTTAATCTGTTCCTGAAGGAAAGGAACTAGGTTAGTGGGTTCTAGAGTTGCTGATGCAGTTTTGATGGGTGCTACAACAGGTGATCCTGGGGTTGGAGAGGTTGGGGGAGACAGAACTTCTGGATCTGGAGGAGGGTGAAGTGCTTTATAACATTCCTCACAATAGGAATCAAATTGTTCTAACTCAGTGTTCTTTTTGGCCATAATACATTCCTTACAGAGTCCAACAGTTCCTTGGAAATTTCTTTGTAAGTTTTCCATAGCTTTCCTTTGATCAAAGTCTGGATGACTAGTGTCAAAAGATTCTTCTAAAATTCTTTGTAGAGTCTCTTCTTTAGTTTTACTCAATTGTACCTGGGAGGCTCTCATGATAACATTGACTTCATTATAGGTATAGTCCTGGTTGGATAGATCAGCTATTTGGGGTTCAAGAGCATGAGCGAGGTCTTCATTACTTTCTCCAATCTGTATCTGGGCGAGTCGATAAATTCGGCTTTGGTTGAGGTCATAGGCATGTCCAGCATTTCTGGTAGATTCGGTATAATAGCGCACTCGAATCCATAAGTTGTAATGAGGGTTCCATTCAACATCTTTTGCAGCTTTATAAGCATACAAGCATTCGAGATTACAGAATCGGGTATCTTCTTGGATAGAGTTGAGTTTGATCATTTTTGATCTAATACCTTGCTCTCTACAGAGCTTACATTCCGTTAGCGTTCCTCGGCCTTCATCATTAGTGAAGAACTCTATACTTCGTGGGTCTTCTGGATCTAGGTCTCGGTGGAAGTCAATCCAAAATCCCTTGCAAATTAAGGTTTGCTCAAAAGGCCTAATTTCTTCTGGTCTTTTGGTACCTTGCATTTACAGCAATGGTTAACTCTAAAAGGGAAAAATGGGGTAGCCGATTGGCATTTACTTCCTGAGGTTGACAACTACATTGATATTGTTGGTTTTCTAAGATCTGGATCATTCGGGAGCAGTTGGCTCCAATGTGTCCATATTCTCTACATTGATAGCATAGGTTATCAGGGCAGTCCTTATAAAGGTGGCCAGGTTGAGAGCAGGTTTTGCAAATGTTTCTTTTGGGGGCTTGTTTAGGACAGTATGCAGCAAGGTGTCCATAACGATGGCAACGATAGCATTCATTGTTAGGACAGTCAGCATAAAGATGGTTATAGGAGTAGCAGCGTCCACATTTTTGTTTAGTGAAGGAGGTGCTGGGTCTGGATCTAGCGGCAATAGTTGTCCAATTGTCATATTCTGTTTCTACTACGTAGGCTTCTTTTGGACGAAGGTACTCTTGTTCAAACTTCTCTAATTCCTTTTCATTAGTGATAGTTGGTTGAGCAGGCAAAGGTTGATCATGTTCATAGGTGGTAGGTATGTGAATTTTCTTTTTATTCCACCTGAGGGTATAAGCTTTGTTTTTCCAACTATAACTGGCATCTACTTTCTGTGACCAGTCATTACCTAGAAGTAATGAGTAAGAGGTAGCATTCATTACTTCGACATCCATAGGGATGGTGGTTCCTTCAACTTCAATAGGTAGGTTTTTGATTATGCCTAAGGGTCGAACAGAGGGTCCCATGACTGAGACAATTAGGCTAGAGGAAGGTGCTTCTATTTTCAATCCAAGTTCTTTTACAACTTGGTTAAAAATCATACTAACAGCAGCACCACTATCAATTATAGCATGATAGGGCTTTCCATTAAGTTTGATATTACACTTAACAGGTGTAGTGTAGGTAGGTATCTGGATCTGAGAAGATTTAGATTCTTCAGTCAAAAGATTAAAGAGAGCAATTCTAATAGTTTCATTAGCCAAGAAGGCTTCAAATTGTTCATAGGTGTAATCATTTGCAGTGTCCAGGGTATAAACATCACGAGGATAGGGTGTAGAGGAGTGGTTTCTGGACCTGGATCGGTTTGAGGAGCGATAGTTCCTACTATCTCTATATCTATCACATGATTGACTTCAGCTTCGGGATCAGTTATATCCAGAGCGGTTATAATTTCTATCCCTGGATTGGCTTCTGTTTCTGGATCTGGATCGGTCATAGGATCGATTATTTTTGGAGGAATAGTTACTGCTTCTACCACGAGATTGGTATTCTTGGTAATCTCTTTTATTATCCTGGTACCGAGTATGACAGTTTCTAATAAAATGTCCTTTTTGACCACAATAATAGCAGGTGGTATTTCCAACATTAGTTTGGGGTCGGTTCTTACTTTGATTAGTATAGTAGGCAGGAGTAGAAGTAGGAGGAGCAGCCTGTTTTTTAGCAAGATTTATACTAAGCTTGGCAATTTGTTCAGTAAGACGTTCAATGTCTTGGTTGGTATCATTAGTGTTATGTGCAGAGGCCATTATTCGACCAGTTTCCCATTTTCTGGCTCCAGTGATAGCATCATCCAATTCAGCTGGTTCGGCAGCTTGGACATTCATGGCATATCCAGGTCGTAGTCCTTGAATAAAGAACTGAATCATAACGGGTTCAGGAAAAGCACCAGTAGGATCCACTCGTCCTTTGAGACGTTTAAAGCGGCTAATATAGGTATCGACTGTATCTGCGCCTTGTTTAATTTCAAATAATTGTTTTTGCCAGGTGGCTTTTTGTTTAGTAGTACTAAACTTTTCTTTAAAGAGATGAGAGAAACTATAGACATGTTTGCCATCAACTTCTCGGTCATATTGACAATGCCAAAAATGAGTAGGGGCATGTTCAAGACTTGCAAGCCATTCTTGAGCATTATCCTTCATGTAAGCACAGGCGAGTTCTAATTGTCGAGCAGAACTCCAGTGATTAGCCTTGGCAGCTCTTTCAAATTCTTCCAACCATGTTACAGGGTCTTGGGTTCCGTCGCCTTGATAGAAGTCAATTTTAAGAAGTGATTTTTCACCACCTCGTCCAAGAGCATTGGCGAGAGTAGTCATTGCTTCAGCAGCGGCAGTTAAAGCTTCGTCAGGCATGTTTTTTTCAGGTTCTGGTTCTTCTATAGTTGCTTCTGACTCAGGTTCAGAGTGTACTTCTTCTTCTGGTTCTTGGGCTTGATAATTTATTTCCTCTTGTATCCCTTCTAATTCTTCTAATATTCCAACTAGGTTTATTTCTTCAAAATTTTCTCTTCTTAGATTTATTTTTTCTTCAGAACGTACTTGCT
The DNA here is from genome assembly GCA_003550325.1 of Gigaspora rosea. Taxonomy (NCBI): domain Eukaryota; kingdom Fungi; phylum Glomeromycota; class Glomeromycetes; order Diversisporales; family Gigasporaceae; genus Gigaspora; species Gigaspora rosea. The sequence continues at coordinate 429,261 of QKWP01000120.1, forward strand.
CTACAATTCCTTGGTCTAGGTAAGCTCCAATAAATCGAGGTTGGACAAACTCTGGTTGGGGTTCAAGTGTTTGGCGTTGGCGTTGAAGAGGAGGAGTATGTAAAGGTGAAGTATTAGGTAAAATTGGTTTTCAGGATAGAATTTGTTAACTATGGGTGGTTAAGGAGTAGTTGCAGGTTGAGGTGTGCGTTGAAAATAGGTTAAGGATTAAGATTTTGAATAAGTTGAGCAACTCGAGTTGGAGGAGGAGTAGTTGTACGTGGAAGTGGGTTATTTAACGGGATTTCACTAATAGGAGAAGTAGGTAATTGGAGTAGTTGAAGTGGAGGAGGAAAATGAATATGAGTAGTGTTTTCGTCGTAAGGGGCTAAAGTAGGAAAATGGGAGGGTTCAACTGGGTCGTCTAATTCTTCGGGGAATAGGTTATATATAGATTGTGGGGCAGGAGTAGGATTAAATGAAAAATATTATTGTCGTTGTCCTGGGGGTGTAGTACTGGTGAGGGGTTATTAAAGGTATCAGTTATTTGTGTGGGTTGAATAGGAGTGGCTAGGGTAGGGCCTTCGATATATAGATCAAAAGCGTTTCCTTCAAAATTGAGAGGTAAAATAGGTCGTAAAGTGTGCCGAGTGTATCCTGGAAGGAGGGCAGCAATAACTTCAGTGGGTTAAGGTTGGGATTATTATAGCGACAGCTAAAAACAACGTCTCTAGCAGCAGCTCTAGCAGTATTATAATTGTTATACTCTTTGAGAATATGAAAAGCGGCAATAGTTCGTTGAGTATAGCTAGTGGCAAGATATGCTTGTTGGTATCGATTCCAAAAAGTGTGAAAAGCTCGTAAATAGAGGACAGAAGGATAGCAAACTGTACAAGATAGGTCAGGGTTAACAATTTGTTGAACTTTTATAGCAAGAGTAGAAGGATAACTAGCGTCGTGTGCTTCAATTTGTTCTAAATGGATTTGATAAGCTCTATTCATATAGACATCTAAGAAAATAGTTAATAGACTTTACAGTTTCAAATTTAAGTTAAACAGGTTTGAGGTTTCTATTATAAATTGTTAGAGGTGAAAATAAAATGCAAAACTGATTCTAAAATTACTAATTCAAAACAAACAAGTGCTACAAAAGCAGAGGCTTCAAGTATGCCCTTCTGAACGAATCTTTTTTTCAATTCGACAGGAAAATACCGGTGCAACAAATGCAAGAGGCTTCAAGTATGCCCTTCTGAACGAATCTCTTTCAATTCGACAGGTAAACCAAAAAAAAATACTTAATTATAAAAAAGAAGAGAAAGAGGAGAGGTAACCAAAGATATATTCTTGCAGAGAAGAGAGAAGAGAGGTCCTAGTGTTCCGGCTGTTTTAAATGATTTCTGCTAGAAGGCACCAAAATGTTACAAGCGACTATAGCCTTCAATATAGTACTTGCAACACAGCACACAGCGACAGGGATCTTGTAAGGGTCAGAGAAGATATGAAGCGGTGTGGAAGTGGAATATTACTTCACTAGAGCGGTTCAGTATATATTTATTAAATGACAAGAGTATATTTATTGATCAAAGATATATTTTATTTATTTAGATAATAATATGCAAGAGATATAACTATGTTTAGGCGTTAGAGGGAGGAGGAGGGGAATCTGAGTCTAATGTGAAGAAGGGAAGAAAACTAGGGTTTATATATCTTTTTACAGCTATAAGTTACAATGGTACGAAATGGCAGAAATAGTAGAAATAGTAGAAATAGTAGAAATAGTAGAAATAGTAGAAATGGTAGAAATGGTAGAAATGGTAGAAATGGTAGAAATCGTAGAAATGGTAAAAATGGTAGAAATGGTAGAAATGGTAGAAATGGTAGAAATGGTAGAAATGGTTAACCATGTTACTTGTACTTCTAACTAAGCCATATATAGTTAATAATATAAAATAATAATAATATAATATAAAATAATAATATAATAAAATAATATAATAAAATATAAGTAAATTAATATTAGAAAATACATTCAAGAAACTAATCTAAAACTCGTTCTATAACATGGTCACTACCATTCTATTATTTTCATTACTATATTTCTCACAGCCTTTATTATATTTTTGTTTTAGTTTTGCGAAAGGAATTTCTGATGGCTGCAAGACGTGTATAGTATGCGGTGAGAGTGCGTAAAGAAGGATGCCGTTGTTATGGCAAAAATCGACGACCGTATAACTAATGTGACTTTTATGGCCGTCTAATATTTACAATACTGGTTGAATTGGAGAGATCGAATTAATAAAATGGTCAAGATACATTTGGAAAAGGTCTTCGTGCATGTATCCTGTACTTGTAAAACCCATTATGGTGCCTGGTGGTGCACCTTCTAGTAAACCAGGAATCATACGAATTCTTTTATAAATAACTAAAGGTGGGACATAAGACCTAGTGGCCGAAATTGTAGGTGCAACTGAAATATGGTTGTGAGAATTCCCAGTTGCGATTTTATGAACTTGTCTTGAGCCTTTTTTTGCTATGATCTTTTCTAATTTAGGCACAATGACAAACCCAGTTTCGTCCATATTCCATATTTGTGCCGCCGTAAGGGAATTCTCATTAATAATTTTTTCAAGTTTTTTAAAATGGTCGTCTACAACAGTTTTATTTGCTTTTTGTGCTTGTGCTTGTGATAAATTTTGAGGAATATGAAATGATAATTCTGGGTGGTCTCTCATGAAACGTTCCCACTAGCCTTGACCTGGCCCATTTTCGCCAAAAGGATATACGCGCTTATTTAATCGCAAAATTTCTAGTACACAATGATTAACCCCCTTTTTGTTAAACCAAACCTGAGTTTTTGCATATTAATGCAATAACCGACGAGCTGGTTTTCCTCATGATTGGTAAGAATGCTGGGTGCACCTGGACGTTGAGAGGGACCACCATTTTTAACTGCTCTCTGAAGAGTAGCTTCAGAAAGACCAAAGTTTTTTGCCAAGCTATTAATACTTTGGGGCTTGGACCCGGTAGAGTTATCATCTAATTTTTTAAGCGCAGCACAGATTTTTTCACCTCTATTAATATAAGCTGGTTGCATATTTGTCTCAAATAATAACAGAATAAAAATTATAAAAATTGAAAATTATTAAAATTCGAAAAATTAAAAATTAATGAACGTGTGAAAATTTACCGGGTATTTATTATTTACAAACAGATGTTGTAGTAGCATCTTAGCTTATTTTGTTGTACAAACCCGTTCGTGCACTAAAACTGGCCTTTATGCTTTTGTGATGCGATTTAGGACAGAACATATATAACTAAAAGTAAAATGACGAATTGATGTAGTTTGTAATCTCATGATTGGGTTTGAACGATTTTTACACCATTCAAATCGTCTCGAAGAGAGGATTTGAATGGTGTAAAAATCACTCAAATCCGATCACTGCATCACAAGATATAGCCAATTCTTCTTAATTTGTCAAATTACCCCTATTCGTCAAATTACCCCTTTTTACCTTATGTTTTTATTTTTTTGCTAAATAATAAATTACTATATAATTAAAAAATTTTTTATTATATAAAAAAAAATTATTACCCAGGAACAGTAAACACGGATGTAAAAGTTTTCGTCGAAACGGTAGTAAACTCATTAATTGACAAGTATATTGTAGAGCAAGATTTTAGAATTAGGCTCAAGGAAACTGCGCAAACACTAGCAACATTCCAGAATCTAGGTATCTACACAGATGGTTCTTTAGAAGAGTCTGAAAATAGCACTCAACCATGAAGAATGGGTGTGGGATGAATATACTTAACGAGCAGAATCAGGCCAATCTAGTTACTCTAGCGCAATTTGCAGGTGCAATACGAGACTGGCCATCATTGACTAGAGCAGAACTAAGGGCAATAGGTACTGCATTGCTCGTATTTCCACAAAAGTGCAACATTAAGATATATACCAACAGTGCAAATGCAATCAGTATAATCAAAAAAGTACTTTGTAATCAGAGAACATCAAGAATTTCAAAACTAAAGAATAGAAGTATTCTTGCAATGATCGAAAGTTTAATTAAATATAAGGAGATAGATATCAATTTCGTCAAAGTAAAAGGGCACAGTGGCATTTACTTTAATGAGCAGGTAGATAAGTTGGCGAAAAAAGAATGTAAGGACGGAAAAGTTATTAGTTGGAATATCGAGTGGTCGAAATTGGTAAGGGTAGTACCTAGGTGGAATCAGTACATAATAGATACCCTATTAGAGGGTTAATAGATAGTATTACTAACTTGTATTATAGCGTAGAATGGTTACACTCTAGTAGTATAGAATATTTAAAAAGTAAGAATAGTATAGAGTCAGAAATTGATAATATAGGGTAAAATACAATTATAATGAAATTTTTAATTTGCGTATTATTTATATACTAGTATCACTCGGTGTAAAACTTGTCTGCATCATAAATTTAATGTATTTTAAATAAGAGCATGATTTAATATTTCGTTTGTTTATTATATTTATTTAATAGGTGAGATTGGAAGGGAATCTGGCAGAATTTTAAAAAAAATGCAGGGTCAAGATGTAGAAATTTGCAAAGTAGTAGGGAATGGATGTTTGATACAAAGTGTCTGAACAACTTACTGCCAACTCTTAGCTTACTGCACAAGAGGAACCCAACGATGTATCCGATAGAAACCTGTATAGCTTGCTTTCATGAGAAAGAAGATTTAGAACACTTAGCAAGTTGCGAACTATACGAAACTCTCTGGAAGAAAATCGAGCGCAAAGCTGCAAATCTTGTCTTAGAAGAACAGTTTCTCGCCAGAGAAAGAAAGAGGAAAAAAAGTGAAGACGCCTTTACATTGGAAAATGCAAGCACAGAAGCGATCTTAATCGGACTATCAAGAAATGTTAGGCTAGAAAACTGCATAAATTGTATTAGAGGAATCCTTTTAAGTAATAGCAATGAAAGTATAAAACTGCGAAATGCCTGAAAAAGATATACTTATGAGCTCAGAAGGGAGTTCAAGCGAATCATTTGGGTGTGCTAATGTGAGCTAGTTAACAAATGGGAGAAAAATCAAGGTATCTCGAACAAAGACAAAAGAGAAAGAGCAGTAAGAAGTAGACCACGTAAGGAAATTTCACATAGAAAAACCTTAAGAGAAGCGGAATCAGAGCACAAAGCAAAGGAGAAAGAACGGTAGGACAAGGTCGAAATACTTTTGACCAACTTAGTCCAAACTAATTCTAAACTGACATGGTCTGGGCTGTACAGACCTGTTGGTAAACGAACTTAACGCAATCTTGACAAGGCTAGCGACCACTATCCGGTGACCCAAGGGAGTTCCTTCAGTGAGTTGAAGGCCTAAGGATAGGAAAAAGGTTGCTGAGGCAGATCGCATCTGGGCACTTTATAGTAGCCAGGTGAGTCTTTATTGTAGAAAAAGAAGGGTTAAAGGCAGTAGTTGGAGACCTTTGTATGTATTAACATGCGCATTCTTTAGTCAATAAAGGCAGGATTGCCAAAAAAAAAAATTATTATATTGAAAATACAATAAAAATACAAAATAAATTATTTTATAAATACAATTTTTTTCTAAATATATAATAAAAAAAACTAAACTCATAATAGAACTTATAAATAAATATACGTTCTTTATTCTGTAATATTGCTTAGTTTATTTATAAAAAAAAAACTTTATAAATGCATCTATTTAATTATTAATTAAATTTACTATTTATGGTGCCAATATACAAAATTTTTTGTTAATAAATTAATAATAGCATATAACTTTAATTATATAATATAAATATCATATTACTATTTAAATAAAAATAAAAGTTATTATAGCCAAATACGTAACTATATAAAAGATGATTTATAAGAATTATGGTGCCAATATATATAAACTTATAACTTTTTAAATAAAAGACTGTTTCTAACAGAATTGTAGCTCGGACAAGTAATAACAAATCTGTAAGACAAATTTTTGTTAAAGTTATTTGTTGTTAAGTTATAACAATTTTTATATTTTATATATAAACATCGGATGTTTTTTGCTGTTCCGTACTGTATCTATATAGAAGTATATAACTGTGAATAAAAAAATATACAAAATTAGATAATACAAATAAAGATTACATAAGGGTAACTAAAGTATACAAAAACCCAAATAAATGCATAAAATCGAAATATGTACTACTCTATAGCCACATTTTATAAAGCCTTCATGACGCGAAATCAAACCAATAAAATTTGACTATGTAACTATCTTCTATATTCTAAAATTCTTGCTAAATTTTAGTATTAACTATATACCTTGTCTTCTAAAAAAATTGGTTTGGTAATAATGTTACACATAATTTTAGTTACGGTTATAGTAACCTATGACTATAAATATATTAATTCTTTTATCTAAATTGTTTATAAAAATTTTAATATTATAAAAGCGCATATAAGAGTCCCTATAGTAGTAAACACATAATAAATTAAATCCAGAAGCAGATCATATAAGTTCTTTATTAGTTTTTTGTTCAAGTGGCTAAATTGCCATTATAAATCTAAAGTGCGTATGAATTTTAACTGTGTAATCAAATGTTTTAAAATTGGTGGAGTATATTAGGCCTGGATCTTGTATACGTATTTTTACTGTAGATACTTCAATTTGAGTTGTTAAACTACTGTAGTAAACTTAGTATAAAGGTGATTATTCTACTGATACAGTATATACTGTAGTTGACTATATTATATATATGCAGTATATTATAATTCAATCATTAACAATAACAATCAATACTATATACAAAAAATTAATAATATATACTTTTTTTTTAATTTATATTATTTTTATAGTTTATTATATATATATTTATATTTATATTTATATTTTAGTATTTATTAGTATTTAAATAAATAATTGTTTTTAACATAACTTAGTTTATCTCTTAAATATCGTAAAGTATTTGCAAGCTGAGCGCAGATGCCCCCAAAGAACGCAAGATTTATGCACTACCAAAAATAATTTTGGCAGAAAGCTCTCAAAATAAGTGAATTCAGTTTGCTTACATATGATCTGTCCAAAAAAGTGCAATTCCTTGTAAAACGATGCGATGTAAGGGATAAATTAAATCATATATATAATATATTTGTATATATATATATATACTGTATTAATGTCTGTATTAGTTTAAATATTATTCTAAACTTTTATCTTTAATAATAAAAATTTGCACTTAAAATAAAATATATATCGTTTAAATATACTAAGTATACTAATATATTGTATATATTTAAGTATTATCTCTTCTAAGTATATATATATATATCTAAATACTGTAGAATAATATCACACTTAAATACATATATATATATTATATTTAAAATTTAGCCTCAAACAATTTTAGGTACAGTTTATAAAGATATATATGCATGTAAGAGAATAGATATAAGTTATATACTATATGATATGCTTATTTTAAAAGACTATTAACTACATAACAGTATATAAAAATTATATATATAAATATATACAGTATATATATGATAATTTAAATCAATATTTGTAGATTTTAAATAAATTTTTAGAATACTAATGATTTTATAAAAACATGGATTTTAAGGATAAATCTTTGTTAGTTGCAACGCGATGATCATTAATTTAATAACAAGAAAGGATTTTTATCAATCTCATCTAAGACAATAAATATTATTAAGTTATTCGTTATTACGTTAACATTAATAATTACGATAAATTATTAGGATTTGAATTCAGCTGATGCAGGATTTTGATTATGCATTATCATTCATTTAATATTAAAAACTTTTGACTGAAATCGGAAATACTAAAGTCGCGTGATTTTTTGTAACTATGGATAAACTGTCACATGCAAAAATTATTTTAGTTAGATCAAAAATTTTTCTGAAAATGTTTTTTTTTTTTCAAAATATTTTGAAATTTTAAAAACATGTCAAGTTTTTTCAGCTACTTTACAAAAGGGTTTAAATTTTGCCGACAATAATATTTTAAGGCAATACAAAGAGGATCTAATAAATAATTTGAATAATAAATAATATCGATATACAATATACACAATATACAATATATCAGAATATATCAGATATATATAATATATAATAAATAATAAATAATTGTCGCTATGATAAAAATAACAACGGACAGATGCAGTAATGGACATTGCATGTATCAAACAATATTCAAAGTATACACAACATAATTAGGTCTAAGCGATAAATTCAAATTTATCAAATGAACATTTCTTTTTTTTTAAATTCCCCATGAAACTGTATCGCACAAATTAAAATCTTAAAAAAAACCATCAAACGTGTGGGTGTGGGGTTATGAATGTAACGGTAATCAAAAACTTTAACAGCTTTCAGATTTAATCTTGATCATGTCCCGAAAGTATCACAACATTCTATAAACATCCTATCCAAAAAAAAAATTCTTGATCAAAAACTTACCAAATTTATTATTATCATTAACATTCCGAACCTTTCCGAACAAGATACCAATTTTAATACTCGTTTTTTGTGGGCACTGATGCACTGCATGGACTTTCCGAAAATAGTACGTAGACACATACCGGTAAGTAATCATTATTGTCGTTTATATTGTTATTATTATATTATCGCTAATATAAAGTTATTTAATCAAAGGATTTGGTAAACTTTGGATTACGGCATTTGTGTATCCATTTAACAAAATAAGTTCTTTGGGCGTTTCGTGAGATGTTTAAACAATGCTTGAATTTATTTTAAAAACTTTTTTTAAAATTTGAAGTTTTCCGAGTAAAAAAAAGAAAAAAATAGAGATTCTAAAAGAAAATCATGTTCATCTAATCTATATTAGTGATTTGATTTAAAGGATTAATCATTTATATAATTTATATGATTTATATGATTTATATATATGATTTATATGATTTATATGTATATGAGTATGTTTAAATGATTTTTGATTACATGAGTAATTATGGATAATTCTTTCTTATCTTTTGTATCTACTAAACTATTATCAAAATGATTTCATTGTTCTTTTGATTTTTCGTTTTTGTGTAATTGTATGACTCGCCCGAGATAGAATCGATAATCGGTTACACTGTCGATTAAAATCAGAAAATATTCTGGTATTTCTTAAACAATGCCGAATATTGTTGTAAGGGCTGCATTATTATTCTAAAAATTGTTACAGAAAAAAAAATTTTTTTTCTCTTTCTTATTAAATAGCCTAATACTGCGCTGCAAATTCCTACCATACTCTCAATTAAATTTTCACTTTCTAATACCAAAAGTAATAAATATTAAATACTCAATAATTTCAATAATTTCAAAATTAATTTCAAATTTCAATAATGCCTTATAATAATTATCAACTAAGCGATTTACAAAGAAAAGCTTTAACCGATCTATTCGCACATCTTCAGCATTTTAACGAAGAATTCTCAAAGTGTAATAATAATATTCTTTATAGTAATGAAGATTCCCTCTATTTACGAAACATAAAAACCACTGCAATTAATCTTAGTTTCTATTATGTTCATCAAAAAAATGTTGTAATTGGTGATGAGATTTTTAAACAAGCTGTTAAAGACCATAAAGATTGGTATGAAGTAAACAAGCAATGGATTATATTTTTTGTAATTTTGGCAAAAAGTACAGTAGATAAATATTATTCACATGCTTATGTGCCTCCAGTAGAAGAGACTAAAAAAGTCGACGATTGGAAAAAAAATGGGGTTTCTGATAGCGTGGGAAAAGGTCAATCTTTTAATTCTAAAAAGTCAAAGAAATCTCTACAAAAAGGTTTTGACGATCAAAAACCATCAAAGAAGTTAGATATTGATAAAAATGATCAAAAATTATCAAAGAAGTTAGACATTGATAAAAAATTTGAACCCATTCAAAAGAAGAAATTTATGAAAAAATGTTCAGGAAATTTGTAAGTAATTTTTATCTAATAATATTATTTTCTTTAAATTTATATTTTAAGATAATAATACTAATCATTATTTACTTTATATTATTTTATTCTAAATAGACCTCAACCTTCAACACTACAATTAATCATACATTCTTGTCAATTTTGTGCTATAATTTCATTAGTAATTGTATTTATATTTTGTTGTTTCATCTGTCCATTTTTTCTTTTGTGAATAGGAACCTTTATGTATATGTAAATTATTTGATTAATCATTATTCATTTTGAAGACTTTTTTTTTTTTTTTCTTTGTCATTTGTATTTTTTTTTCGATTAACATATTCACCTGCATTAGGCAATTGGGCTTTAGGGAAATTAAGGGCAAATTTACAACAAACTTACAACAAATTTTACAACACTTTTTTTTTTAACATATTTTGTACATAAAATTCTTGCTTTTTGTTTTTTTCTAAATTGACATTTTATATTATTTATACATCCTTTTCAATACCTTATTCGGTTTGTTCATATTTATTTTATTATAGGGCCTTTGTAAATCTTGTAAATAAATTCTAAAATTGAACACTAAAAAATCTTTTATCAAAAATATTTATGTGCTTGAATGGACTGTTTCACGAATTCTAGAATTGCCTTTTTATTTTTTCCGGTTGAGTGTTTAAACCTTTCCTTAGATTGATAAAAACCTGTGCGTAATTCATATACAAAAAAAAAAAAAAACTCCTTATAGCAAACATTTATTTTTATTATATTAATTTATATTGTAAGATTAATGAAAATTTTAATAACGATAAATTTTGGTGTGGTTTTTAAAGATTAAAAGTTACAAAATATATTCTAATACATATTTTACAATATTTTGATACTTGCATACCTTCAATAAAGCAATGCAAATACAGTAATTGCATTTATTATAATCCATATTATTTTTTTTACATGTTTAAAAATAGTTTGCTATATATTCTTCGAATTCCAGCTTTAAATTTGTATCAAATTGCCATTAACAAAAGTTATTTGTTTTCAAGCAATATATTCATAGTCTCTCTATTTAACTGGTCTTTTAATATAAAATCTGTTAAGACATATAACAAAATTATTTAGATTTTTTTTTTTTTCTTATGTTGTAGTAGAAGCTTTATGATATTGGAAAAGTTCAGATTACAACAAAGATCACCTTTAACATTAAAAAAAAAGATTTCTAGACATTAAAACAGGTATCCTAGTCTATTACTGTCTTCCGCTACACCCCGGTTCATCAGGCAAGAAACATATTTGATATGTATTAAGAACTTCTTTTACTATATTACGAACAATATATTTGGTTAGTCTTTTGTTTTTTTATAATCTACCTATTAATGTTATATAATTTAATTGTTTCATTTATCGTATAACGTTCAGCTGCGAGTTATTCGAGTACGCCCATGTGCGTTATTTTGAATCATTTTTGTTTGAGGAATTAGTTAACACTGCATAATTACAATTTATAAAGATATCTTCATTATTGCGGATGCGCAATACGTAATATAGTTTTAGTTAAAGTTTTGTAAAGACCTATACTATATTTCTATAAATCAAGCTATAGTGCCATTTTCAAAAGAATTCAAATCGGTATTATTGATCTTTACAAAATTTTAGCTGCATATCTATTTAAAATATATACATAGTAAATTGGTAAAAACTAGTATCTATATAAAAATACTCATTATTATATGACTACATATACCGGTAATTTTGATTTACATAGTGCACCGCGCATTTAATTTTTCTAAATAAGTAGAAAAAATTGAAGAATTCGTCTTTATTTTGATTGAACGGTGTATTGAAAGAATATAATAATAATAGAGACGAATTTATGTGATTGCATGGATCACCTAGTACAGTACCATTGCACTTAAGATCTTGTCTGTTTCAAGCGGATGTTTTTTATGATTTTGAAATAGGTAATTAAATTGTTATTTAATATGTGTTTATTACATATTGAACAAAAGAATTTTTATAGCCTTACATGTATAGACGTATGAATTGTAAATAATATAATAGTAAACTTAAAATATACAGTATGATTAATTCAAAGAAACAGAAATGAACTAATACCTGATAATGCACTAGATGTATAATTCGAGTCCATGTATGCTATTTTTGATTTTCAAAATAACATGTGCGTTATTTTGCGTCTATATCGCATAAGCGCGTAATAACGCCTATACCGTATAACGCACATGGGCGTTATTTTGAAATTTCCACTTTTTTAAACATGTACAGTATAATATATTCTCAAAATAACACTCCCCACATATTACTGTAGCAAAATAAATTTGTATTTAGTAGTGGTGACTTTCTCCCAAAAAAATTTATATTATAATCTGAATTACCGCGCATACGCGTTCTGAAATAACGCGTATGACCTGAGATAATGCGCATCTGCGCGCGTTGTTACGCGCTTATGCGATATGATAGATTATAAGATTTGAATTTGGTGCTTTGCATAACCTGTATCAGACTTGAATTCGATTACTTCGTCTTAATTCTTCAAAAATTTACGGAAAATAAAGTTTTAAGATAAATGGATACGATCTCTAAGTTGAGTCAGATGATAAATTCCATCAAAATAAATCGGTGAATAACTTTTTAGTCTCTTTTGTTGACGAGTTTTTCAATTTAGTACATCTTTATTTTTTTTCAATTATTCGCTCTTCTAACACATTTGACTTGGTAGACAAACTTCCTATATTTAGACAGTTTGACTATTAACAATGCTGAATTTACCTCTTATTCTTACGATAAAGCTTGTGCAACACCATTTTTATTCCTCTCATTGTATATGGGCACTTATACATGAGTCTGAATTGCTCTCTTTTCAGAAAAACAATATTTAACTTCAGCAAATGGAGTTCACTACTGTAATATAATTAGACCTGTTGGTTTTTCCAAATAAAAATGTTGTGTATAAAATTAAAGCTAATAAAGTCATGTTATAATTAGGGTAAACGCTAGAATAACTTGGTATCAATTAGTAAAATTTACAAATGAGGCTATTTAAGGTCATTTTTTAATTAAAATTTGGAGTTATTGTTTATTTTCAATATGTCGTTCTCATTTGAATCAATTATATATGTTTTTTATGACGACTTTCTGAAATTTGATTAAGAGAAATATCACATAGGTTTTAAAACATACTATTGCCATTTTTCGATTACACAAGGCTAATCGGCTCTATCAATAGTCATTTGTCTTTTCGTAATCCTGAAAGTTGTTGGAGTATGATGATGAATGAGGGATGGAAATGTTGAAATAGTAAATTTGCAGTTATCTGCCACTGATATGTTAATTCGAAGTTTTTAGGAATAGTAAAACCGAAATTAACATAAACTTTATTGAAGCTACCAAATAACACTACTGAAGTACCTAACTACTATAGATAAGACGTCCAATTGACGTGTTATCACGTCAAAAGTGCCATAACGACGTAGGTCGTATTTGTCGAACCTTATTTCAATGGTTACGTCAATACATAACGACGTAGGTCGTGCAGCAATTGTCGTAACCTTATTTCAGTAGTTACTTCAATATAGAAAGTTACGGCATTGTGGAGGTATAAAAAGTTATAGACATATGGCGTTATAAGGAAATTATAGATGCAACATTTGGATGATGTTTATTTACTTCTATGAAGTTAGGGAATGGGCAGAAATCAGGTGATTTCATTTTACTATATCCTATATATAGTGACCCCAAATATATTTTGATTTCTGCCCATTCCCTTAACGTTCATCACATCAAAAGTGTCATAATGACGTAGGTCTTAATAATTGCCACTGTCATAACCTTATTTCCAATATCTATATTATTAATAATATATAAAGTTATGCAATGCAATAAAAATAGTACTGCGTTATGAAAATATGAAAAGTTGAGGAAATTGAAAAAGGTACAGTTTATGAAAATATAAAAGGTTATGGTAATAAAAATGGTTGTGACAAATGAGTATTTAATAAGAATTTTATTTTCAAACAAATCATTTTTCAATCATTGCTCGATTAAACTTATTTCAACGTTGAAAAAACAGGAGAATAGATTCGCTGTCTCTAACAGATATAACCGCATAAGTCAGATGGTACTACGTAAGTCAAATATTAACTGTTATCAAATGTTGCGATACAAGTCAAATGTTACAAGTCAAATGTTCGGCACAAACCAAATCTTACGGTCACGTTTTGACACGTTAAGATCAGTTACGTCACTTAGCATAAATTAATTAAAATATAGACATCCGTCAATAGAAAACTGGAATTGATATTTAAGAAATGGTGTTCAAGGGGTATAATTTCGAAATTGGCTTAAATTAAGCTTAATTTGGGTATAACTCAGAATAACGCCCACGTCCACTATCGGTAATAACTTTCACAACAATTCATATCTCGATTTATTCTGTATTTTGAAGTTTAATGATTTAATAATCAAATAAAAGCTTGGGTGGGTCTAACGATTATTATTATTATTATCAAATTATCAAAATATAGTAGAGAACACCTAAAAGCTATATATAGACTTCGTAGCACAAATCTAATATTTTCATTGATTAAAGTTTGTATAACTAAACTAAACTAAAATTAATTTTATTGACTAATAAAATATGGGCTAGGTGCTGGAAAAAGGAACTAAATTAACAAAAAAAAAGATTTTAATATTAATGGTGAGACCTTGCTCTTTCTTATCTTTATTGAATTTAATAAAAACCTTTTACAAAGTAAAAGTTATATTTTTTAAATCTAATGTTAAGAAAAGAACCCAGGCAATTTTTAGATATATATCTAAATATTTATCTGTGGCCTAAACCAAGAAAATCAATTTTTATATTGCAAATCTTATAATAAATCATAAGAAAATACAAACTTTATAATAGGGTTCCGCAATTTGATTTGATTTTCAAATATTTGAATCAAATATTTGATCAAATTCAAATTCAAATTTGACTATATTTGATTGATCAAATTCAAATCTGGCCAAATTTGATTTGATTTGACAAATATTTGATTTGATTTGAAAATTACTATTAAAAATTCAAATTCAAATCCAAATATTTGAACCAAATCAAATTCAAATCAGGGTCAATTTGATTTGATCAAATTCAAATTGACCCAATATTTGATTTGATTTGAATTTGAGGAACCCTACTTTATAATTGCAAAATTTTATTAATACAACTACTTTTGAGTTTTAAGTAAAAATAATTCTAATCTTATTCTAAATTGATTTATACAAAAAATTGCTTTTAAAAAAATTGTCAATTTTATTTTTTTTTTTTTTTTAGTATCTAGCCTATATATATGCTTTT
>QKWP01000120.1:454023-468661 GCA_003550325.1 Gigaspora rosea
CGTATTCCAAATAAATTATACAATGTAAAATTACTATATTGGTTAAATAAATTTAAATTTTTCTATTGGTCAGATAATGAAAATCAAAACAACATAATTTACCATATTGGTTAAATAAATTATAAATTCTTCTATTGGTCAGATTTATGAAAATAAAAAATAATGTTTACATTTTGTGAAATATTTTGAATTTTTCAGAATAAACTATTCTAATTTTGTTTTATTGATAAATTGAATCATTCAAGCTATTTAAATATATTCGAAACACTTTCTTTATTTTTTGATATTTTAGTTAATTGTGATAATAATAGTTTCAAAAACTTTTAAATAATTTTAATTATGTTTAAGATTTTTTATTAAAAAATATATTTGTTTTGTCAAAGCGGAAAATTACATGAACTTGATTTCTTTTTTTTTTTTTTTTAAAGAGAGGTCTTTTCTTTGTTCCATTTATTAATGAAATTATAAAAAAATACAAATTTTGTAATAATACATTTCATATAGGGGAAGGGAGGATAAAGCTAATTTACTTTAGACCTAATCTTTACCAGATCAGTCAAAGACCTCCGGATTGTGTATTAATTAAGTTAGGTAATATGTTATTGTAAATGAATAATTGTGTCCAGTTATTAAAGTTTAGTGCTTCAGTAGTGGGGTGTAGTCTTGTTTCTAGGGTGAAGTTGTTGGGAGTGGTGGTCGTTAGTATAAGTTTGTTGATTTCTGTTCGATTTTTGGTCCAGATTTTCTTGTATATTTTCTTGATAATGGTGTAGTGGAAATGTGGTGTGATGCGGGTGAATTTGGTTTGATTAGCTGTAGGGAATAATGTGGATACGGTTATTGCTGCTAATGGAATATTATTAGTAATATATGTTTTTATAAAGTTTTGTATATAGTTTTCTTTGTGTTGAAGGGGAACTTCTTCTTTAGTTGAGATTTTTATTAGAACTATATATAATATATTTTCGAGTGTGGTTGTATTTTTAGGACAAGTTAGCCAATGGATTGTATCGTCTATTGATTGGAGACATAGTGGACATCCATAGTTTGGATATATGTTTGGGTTTCTGTTGTGGAGTGTTTGCAAGGTGGGTAGTTCATGAGTTAATGTTTTCACTTTGAAGGCTTTTATTCTTTCTTCTTTAGGATTGGTTGATCTTGCTAGAGGTCTACTGTGTATGTTGAGGCTGTTGTATGTAAGTTTCCAATTTATGTTGTTCGTTTTGTGCCATTGGTGCATTCTTGTTTGGGATAACCATCAGTTTATTGATTTTGCTTTGTAAGTGGTTTTTAAGAGTAGTCATGGTGTAAATGGTTGGTCCAATTGGTGGTATTGTATAGGAAAGGAGTTTGTTAGGAATTTTGATGGTTGAAATTCAGTTGTTAATGTTATTGTAGTTTCTGTTGATATAGATAAGTGCTCGTCTACAATGCAGTTGTGTCTGATGTCCTTTAGTTCGTAGATTGAGTAAAAGCTTAGATTGTGGTGTAGTAGGTTTCTCTTTAGGATGTGTTCTTTCAAATGACTAGGTGCTTTTGAGATGAATTGAATTAAACGTCTTTTTGGGTAGCGGTTGTCTTATTTTGTTTGCTCCTATGAAGTCAGTTATTTGTCCGTGCCATTTTCTGTTGTTATCAACTTTGATGCTGTAAATCGATGAGATATTCTTGTGTATATGGCAGTTTGTTGTGTTGATAATTTTTGATGTCAGGTCGCAGTTTTTGCAGGATAGAAGATGGTTGTTCTGTTCATTTAGGATAAAGTGACATATTTTTGCCATTTTGTTCTTTATACTTGAAATTCTGCCAAATTCCATGTCTTGTGTTATTATTTATTTGGGTGCAGTTGGTTGACATTTTTTTATATAAAGGGGTTAGATGTATGAAGTGTTAGTGATGGGTTTGATGTATCTCTTATTTCTTCGAACCATCACAGTTTTTTTCTGCGAGGAATTTTCTGTATGTTGTGATGAAAAGTGGTCTAGTCGAGTAGTTGGGTGTTATTGAAGTTCGTGAATTGTTCGATGTAGGTAGCATCATGTTTGTTGAGGTAATTTTTGAGTATATTTTGACGTTTTGAATGTATGAGGATTGTGTTGATAGGGGTTTCGATTTCGTGACGAGTGATGGGCCATTCGTTATTATTTCTTGTAAGTTGAATGTCTTCATCGTGGAGTTGTAGTATCATATATGCAGTAGTTGTTGTTGCTTCTTTTAGTGGAAATGATGGTTTGTGTTTGAGGATAGATTCGTTGGTGTTTGCCGCTAGTTGGAGTTGTTGGAGTCAGATTTTTAGCGTTTGTTTGTCAAATGAAGGTGAATTTAATATCTTTATTAGGATATTAATATGTTGGGTTGTTTGTATGTGTGATATGCGGTTTAGTCCATATATGTGTGGATGATATAGTGTTGATGAATGGACTCCTTTTGCAAGTTGTGCTTTGTATCTCACTACAGTTGCTAGTTGTGAGTCCAGTTGTTTAGTTTTAGATAGTGGTAGGTAAGTAGATTGTATTCTGTACGCTATCTTTGTCGTTATGACAGAGTTGATTATGTAAATTGCTTGTTTCACTGTGATCTTTGTGGTGCGAAGTCTTTTAATTGCGAGTTTAGATTCGTGTAGAATTTTCTGATGGATGTTGGTGTTACTTGTTCCTCTTGTGAACCACGCTCCTAGGTAGCGGAAGGGTTCATTTTGGTCTATGTTGCTTATGGTATGGTTTTGGAAAATGATTTGTTTGTCATGTAAATTTTGGGAATTATGTGCTAAGACGGATTTATTAGGATTAACTCTGATATTTGCCATTTCGTAAAAGGAAGTAGCGATCTTTAGTATGTCTTCCATTTCTGATCTTTTGGACGCGACCCATGCTGTGTCATCCATAAAAGCTATAACTAATGTGTTGTGTGTAATTGTAGTATTTTTGTAGGGGATTGATATAGTCATTTGATATCTTTTGAAATATGTTGCAATTCGGTGTATGAGAGGATCATAGTATATTCTCCAAAGAATGGGGGATAATGTTTCACCTTGATCGATGCCGTCTTCTACTGTATACTTTTTGGTTTTTTCAATTGTTGTTATGACTTGATTGCTTCGGTCAGTAAATATATTGATTATGAGGTCAGTTATTTGAGGAGGGATATGAAGGTAGTTGAGGGCGTATCGTAGTAGGGGAATGTGTACGGTATCGTAGGCTTTCGAAATGTCCTAGAGTAAGATCCAAAATTCGTGGTTGTATGTATGGGCATCTTCTATTATGTGACTTAATTGTTGGATTGGGATCATAGTTGATGAAAAAAGGAGGGCTACATTATTTTGAGGGGCTAATATATCAAGTTTTAGTAAAATATTCGAGAGTCTTTTTGTTAGTATCTTTGTTAGTATTTTCCTGGTATAGTCAATTAACGTTATGGGTCGAGTTGAGATAAGGTCACTATTGTATTGTGGTTTTTTTGATATAGGCCAGACGAGATTAGCGTGCCATTTTTGGAGAATTGTTTTTAGTTGTAAACAGGCGTTGAAAAGTTTCGTTAATAATTTGTGTACGACAGATAGCAGTTTTTTAAGTATTTCGTTGGAGATGGTAGAGGGGCTGGTTGCTTTTTTGAGTGGTGCTTTACTTATTGTTTCAACTACTTCTTGTAATGTTATGTCTTGGGTGATGTTATTGAACATATTTTTATTTATATTCGGAATTGGTTCATAGAACTGTTTCCACTCCTGCCACTGTGCTTCGTTTAGTGGGTTGAATTTTGTCCAGTTTTTGAAATGTTGTAGTGTTGCTTCTTTGATTTGATCTAGTTCCATGATTACTTCAGTTGTGGGTTACAATATTGTCGTATGTTAAGCTATCAGTGTGTCTCCCAAGTATGCTACTGATCATCTTCGTAGTGTTGTCTGTAAAATTCTTGTATCGTTTTTCTATGAATGAGTTAATTGTGTCTCGCTTTTGTTGTTGATTTTTTATGTTTCTGGCTTTATGCAGAGTGGTTTGTATAAACGTGAGTTGTTGTAAGATTGGGCTAATATTGTAAGTCAGATACTTGTAGGGTAGGTGTTTCTAGGTTTGTAAGTTTGTGGATAGTTTGTAAGTTGTTGTTTAGGATGGTTATTGTATCCAGGGATGGAGTTGTTGTATTTGGTGTCTTTATTATTGATATCGTTTTATTAATCAATATTAAACCTTTATATAGTTGGGTGGCTTTGAAAGAGTAGCTGTGGAACGTATGGGGTTTTGTGTAAGTGTATGTGATATGTTTGTTTATGGTCGATCTTAGTATATTGTCCCAAGTGTTCCAATGTTTATTAAGTTGCACTTCATCGGTAATTTGTCGTAGTTGTAAATTGGATTCGTTAAGTTTTCTTTTAATTTCGTCAGCAAAATCTGTCCAGGCATCTTCTGTAACCCTGTCGTATAGATAAATTTTCCTACTGCTTCTTTTTGAATGTTGTAATGGGCGATTTATTCCGGTGTTCCATTCTGTTGTTAAGATCTTGTGGTCACTATTGGTTATTTCGTCAGCACTGTTCAATATGAAGCGGTGAAGTTTAGTAATATTGTATAACTTGTCCAGATATCATCGATTTGACTGTTTGTGTCTTGTCTGGACCATGTGTATTCTTCGATATCGTGAAAGTTGAGTAAGCTGGTTTGGCCACTTTCTAGTAATTTTATAAGAAAGTAATTTGTCGGAAGTTTCTTATTGTTGATGTTATTATTGAAATTACTAAGTACAATTAGATTGAGTTGTCGTGAGGTCACTTCTTGGGCCCAGTTTGTTATGGTTTTTTCAGCTATTTTTGAGTGTTTGGTGACTGTTGAAGGTGGTAGATAGACCGAGATTATTCTTGTCTTAGTATTTTGTGAGAGATAAAGATCCACCATGATTGCTATTTCGGGGACTTTTTTTATGTTATGGATGAAAGGTTGTAGTTTGGGGTGTAATGCAATTGCTGTTCCCATACTGGCTTCTCTCGAAGTGGCTGTTTCTTTGTCACAGTTTGCTGTATAAATTTTGTATAGTTGGTTGGTAAGAGAAACGGGAGGAGTAGTTGATTCTGGCCATTTGGTCTCTGTTATTGATATTATATGAGCTCTTTGATCATTACAATATTCAAGCCATTGTTGGAATTTAAGATTATTCCCTAATTCTTGAATGTTATGGGTGATTATTTTTAATGTTGGAGGAGATTTAAAGGAAAGTGGAAGAAGAGGTCATTGTTGTCAGAGGCGTTTTGGTTGGGTGTTTGTGAGGGTTGTTTGTTCCCAGTATAGGGATTTTTATCATTATTTCTGCTCATGATTTGTTTGGGTATCTTTCCCTTTCTTTTTGAATAAGTACCATTCGGGGTCTGGTAAATCAGGTAATGCGTTTAGGTAAGACGGTATTAGAGTTGTGTTGAAAAAGTTCTTGGAAGATTGTAATTGCTTTTTCACCTTATCATACTCGTGAATAGGAAAGAGGTGTGTTTCTTCAGGAATATGTATTTTGGCGTATTGGAGAAAATCATTAAGTGTGATGGGTATTTTGGTTTGTTTACCAAACGTAGCTTTAAACGGAATGTCGATCCATTCATCAGGTATTCTATGGAAGTAGTAATGTTGTCTTAGTAGTTTGACAGTGTCAAGTAGGACTACTTGACTTCGAATTGGAACAGTTAAGTTGACCAATAGAATGTTATTTGGGTCAGTAGGTAGAGTTGGTTTGTCAGATGAGTTAACCATCATATAGTCATCTGGCATTGGGATAGGTATGATATATTTGTTTTTGATTTCAGATAGGAAGTGTTTAGCCATTTCTTTGTCTTGAATTGGGAATTCATAACGTAGTTGGGTTGCAACTTTTGTGGGATCAGTTGGCAATCTGAGTTTAGGTACGATAAAGTCGTTCGGTATGCGCTTAAATTTGTAATATGTTCTTAGGATCTCAATGTGACGTTTAAAGTCTTCTGTGTCATTAGGTCTGAATAGAAAAAGATTACAAATTCGATGGTCAAGTTCTTGTGGAGTAGATAGAAGTAGAGGTTTGGTAGGTGGTAGGTCGAAATAGCTATCTGGCATCCTTTTAAAGTGTAGTATTGTTTTAAAATACAACGATAGTTGCTTAATTGGGAAAGTTGACGTTCTAGCTTGATTGGAAAATGAAGTTTGATTGCTGAGTTTAAGTCGTTTGGGTTGGGTGGGAGCGGTATCAACATTCTATAGAAATATCTATTCGGAAGTGATTCAAAGGTATAAATTCTTTTTAGGGCTGCGACTATTGCGCGAGTCTCAGTGCGATTTTCTATGGGGAGGCGGAAAGGTAGCATTTTTTTGACCTTGGTGGGTATATCTTCTGGGTCAGCAGGGAGTGGTTCTTTTTGTTCGTCTATAACTGTACGGATGATTTGTCGCATTTTTTCGAAAGTTAGTGCACAACTAATATGGGCGAAGCCGATTGTATAGAAAATTGCTCTTGTGTTTTCATGATGGTTCTTCTTGATCATATTGAGGTTTGTAATGTAGTCAATTGCAATTTGTCATTTGTGTTTGTCGTAGATTTGATCTCTGTTGTATTTATTTGTGTAGGGTACGTTATGTATATTTTTATATCTTTCTAAGGCTTTGTAAAAAAGGGACATGAAAGCAGTCTGATGTGCCGGTTCGTTTGCTTTAGTTCTTGAGAAGGTGCAGAAAAATGCTGTGTCGTGGTGTTTGAATTTAGCTTTAATGGCCTTTGGAATAGGTTCGTTTGTTGGTATGACTTTGAATTTGTAATTGATGAAAGTTGCAAATTTTTCTTCAGAGGTAAAGCAGTCAATGATAGCGTCGTTATGCCATAGAGTAAAGTCAAAGGGTTTGTTTTGCCTTTGTTGTATTATATGGTCAGTCCAAAGTTCGATTTGATGTGACTGCACTTCAGTCAAGGGCCGGCAGTTTTGTCCTTTAAGTGCTTGACTATAAGTTCTCTGGGGGCGGATGACGTGGGAAGAGGCCATAGTTGTGTCGGAGCATGCATCGGAGATATTTTGGTCAGTAGGATAATCCATTTGTAGGTCCAGGAGGTCCGAGGGTACATGTGAGGTCATTGTTGGTTCTTTCTTATCGGGACTAATAGCAACTATGGGAGTGTCGATTTCCATTTGGGTTGATCTTCCTGTGGATAAGTTGTTTTGATCATCTTTTTGGAGGGGCGTAGGAATTTTTGTATCCATTTGTACATTGTTTCTGCCAGTTGGGGAAGTTGGATTAATGTGGGAAACCGGTGGGGAATTTGGGAATCGATGTGCATTGTTGTTGTTGTGATAGTCGGATCATGTGATACTGTGTTTGTTGATGGGTTTTGGTCCTATAATGTAATCAATGAATCTGATGGGGGTAAGCTAGAATCACCACAATTGAGTGATTTTGTGAGTATAGGGCTAGTGACAGGGGACGAAGATTGGTTTATTGTTTTGGTTCTTTTAGCCAGATGACTCTTGGGGCGTTAAGTGATTCTTAGACGCTGGTGTGAATATCTTCAAGAGATTGTTATTGAATGTCTTCCATAAATTGTGGTTGTTAATTGGAAGTTATTGCTAGAAGGTTGGAGAATGCACAAGGCGTTAGAAAGAGGCTATCTTCTTTTCTTTTAGTTATTTTTGAACAGGCGTTTAAGAAAATAGGTTCTTATTTAGCTTTAGGCCTCGAGGCCTATAATTATTGGAAAATTTGTATTTGTTTATACTGTTTTTACGAGTTTTCCCTCAGCTCTAGTTTTGGTTTAGTGATCTATAGGAAAGAGTTTTAAAATCAACAGCGAGGTGATCGCACCGTGAATCAAACCATTGACCTCATACCCAAAATTGGGCCTTGAAATCCAACAGTTCGACTATAGGCAGTGGAACCTCTGAACTTGATTTTTTTTTTTTTAACCCTTTAGCTCTATGGCTGTTGGGGCGCGTATGGTGCTCATTTATTAAGGTCCTTGTTATTTTGTACATTAAGGTTGTACAATTTTTTAAATTACATTTCTATATTGTTACATATTTTTGTGACTAGTTATACCACCTAATTCTGTACTCAATTACCCAGATATCACTCATTTTGGTTACCCAATCCGCCGGCGGTGTCTTCAGATTTCCAACTTCTTCCGGAACCTCAGGTCGTCCGTACTGACCAGGGTGTGGAGAAGATAAGATCATCTCAGTACTTCCTTCCTTTAGCCTTCCGAAGTTTCAGCTTCCAACTTCAATCAAGACCTCTAGTCGTTTGTACCGACCGGGGCAGGGGGATAGGTCCTCGGTACCTTCTTCCTTCGGTCTTCCAAAGTTTTTGTTCTCCTTCTGTTTCGGGTTAGGACTGAGCCCATCTTGAGTTCATCTGAGATCTTTTTCCTTATCGGGTTAGTGCAACTTGCCACTTATTTTATCATGTTACCATTCAACCGGAATCCCACTGGAAGTATACATTTATCTTTATTCAACCGGAATTCCAACGGTAGTATCCATTATTTTCGCAATTTGGCAGCACAAACACACCGATGTAGTTAAATTAACCAACCACGGTCCTAGCATCCTAGTTCAGCCCTTCCTCTCGTGATCGCATATAGTTTTCCATGTCCGCTAGTGGGGGTTGAACCGGCAACCTTACGTTTGGCGACCTGGGAGCGTAACCACTTACGCTATCAGCCCACAGGTCTCCTGAACTTGATTTCTAATTGCTTTAATATCAATTACATTAAATAATTTAGTTAATTTAAGCCAAGAACATCTATAATAATATGGATTCCTGTCGGATTTAAAATTATACTACCGAATTAATGCAAGATTATGTGTTAAAGATTCCTTATTATATTCAAGTTTCACTAATAAATATATCTAAAAATTAAATATTAAAAATACTGTATTTTAAAAAATTAAAAATTAAAAATTAAACCATGAAAAATACCTGTCCATAACAGATTCCTTGATCTAATATATATTCAAATAGTTCTTTAGAATTCATAGCAACTGCTACATTGCTATGCCAGGCTCTTCCATAAAATTTATCAGTTGCTCTAATTATAGCCCCATTTTCTAAAGTTATTGAGCTATATATTTTAACTATATAATTACCTAAATTAATATTTGTTGAATTAAAATATATAGTTAAATGTTCTAAAAAATTTCCAAGTCCAAAATATATTTTAGAACTTGAATTATAGTCTTTTAATTGTTGGTTAATAAATTCCTGAGCATTATTTAAACTAAAAGTCTAAATTAAATTTGTAAATTTATAAGGGCTTATGGTTTTAAATTTTTTTGATTTGCCTGATAATAATTTCGTTGCAATATCCTGCCTCTGAATCTATTTAATTTAAAATAATTTAGTAAAGTTTTATAAAAATACTAAATATTATTAAAAAAATTTAAATAATTACCAATTTCATTATTTGAATTTCTATATTTTGTTTATTAGTTAAAGATAAGGCATTTTAACAAAATCTTTATGAAGACTTTCATAGATTTCAGTGGAGAACCCATTTAAAGTACTATACTATCTAATTAAATCAATAGCATGGTATACCCATGAATGTAATTTTGGAAATTTTAATTCTGATGAAGTACTTGTTTGAAAAATATTAATAAACTGTTGAGCCCAATTTATTATTAAATTCTAGAAATAATTATATTAATATTAGTTATTAAAATTAGTTAATTAAAATATTAAAATATTGAAAAATAAATTTAAATAAATTCGAAATATTGGAATTACCTCAAAATCTTTCA
Source organism: Gigaspora rosea (assembly GCA_003550325.1). Taxonomy (NCBI): domain Eukaryota; kingdom Fungi; phylum Glomeromycota; class Glomeromycetes; order Diversisporales; family Gigasporaceae; genus Gigaspora; species Gigaspora rosea. The sequence goes on from QKWP01000120.1 coordinate 463,757, forward strand.
AACTTTGGTTATCGAATTCTTCAGATTGACTTATAATATACATATTATTCCAAACTTCATAAAGATTCAACAACTTTTTATTTAAAAGTAGAGTACACTATTTGCAAATTATATATAAACAAATGGTAAAATTTTTTTTCTTTTTAAAATTAAAAAATATTATATTAAGTAAACTACTTTAATTTCTAAAAAAAAATTGTAGAATAGGTTTTCTGATTCTAACGGTAGTAAAATTATTAAAATTAGTTAAATTCTCAAAGAGAAATACATGTTTAAAGATCGGGTATTACAAATTGGTTACAAAAATCATATGATATAAACCAATCAGGATCATCGATTTTGTATCACCACAGAGAATTTGGGGTCACCACAGAGAACTTTATAATATATAAATATAGTTTTTTTTTAAATAGTACAAGCATTTAAAGTTTCACTACTATAAAAGGAAGATTTAATTTATGCGCTACCAATTTGTGATTAAAATTGATTGCAATCTAACAAATTTTTATATGTGGCGTTTTTTTAATACCTATGTAAATTTTTTTTTGTACATCAATTTATATGAAAATGATCAACATTGGACTCTACACTTAACGCTTTACTGATATCTAAGTTATACAGAACAAATATCATAACTTTCATAAGATTACGATATTCATTAGCTGTAATTCTAGAAAGTGATTAAATTTCATTTTTGAATATTTTAAGTTCCGGAAATCTAGGAATATTCGCTAATCTTTTATCCACTTTATCAAGTATTGAAGCTCCATATGATTGTTTTAAAAGTTCATATGTAAAAGCAATTTGATAGTTAAATAATCCCAAATCTAAATGATGCATTTTATCAATTACTGTAGCTTCGTAAATATTGATATTTCTAAAATAAAAAATTGATATTAAATTATATATTATATATTACGAATTTTAATTTTTTTTAAAATAATTTAAGATATTTTAAAATATTTTGCAATGATTTGAAACTTTTAAAATTATCTTAAAAATTGTTAAATTAATATTAAATATTTTGCAATATTTCAAAAATTTTAAAATTAATTTAAAAATCGTTATAGTAAAATTAATTTTAAATCTTAAATTATTCAAAATATTTTAAACACATTCGCATATTTAATTAATTAGAATATTAAATTTACCTAAATTTCCAAAAAATATTTGGTACCGATTCAATGCTTACTGTTTGTCCTTCGTTCTTATTATAATAGTATTGCATGTTTTCATGATTTCTAAGTTCCATATCTTTTTTAATGAGATTTGTATTTGTTAAATTATCTCTTTTTACTAAACAAAAATGGCAAGGATGTTTAGACATTGTTGATTTATATGTTAAGCAAAAGGTTGCAGCTTCTGGCCAATCTGCGATTATTGTTGAAATTTTTGGATAGAACCAAATAAATTTGTTATTAAGTAACAAATTAGTTCCGTTTTCTGAGAATGATTGAATTGGTTCTAAAATTATGTCTAAACATTTATGAAATATTTGTCTTTTTATTTCTTTTCCTAAATTAGAAGATTTTATTATTGGCAAATAACCCAGTAATTGTTTTGCATCCGGTTTATTTCTGCGCCATGTAGGTATATTTCCAATTGATAAATATATTGGGTGAAGCTGACTTTTACCCAATGAATCACAATTGGTGGCATCAGAATATAAAATAATGGATAAAATTTTTGCACCAGTTGGTAAAGTACTTTGAGTGGTTTTCCACCATTGTCCATTATTTTGCTCTTTATAAATATTTTCTTTACCATTTTTTAAAAAAAAAATTAATTAATAAAAACAAAATAAATATGTATATAAAAATAATATTAAAGTTTATATACCTTAGTAGTTTTATATAATTCTTCATATTCAAGTGCAAAAGTTTGAAATATATCAGGAATTTCTAATATATTTTGAATGCAACTCATTAATGGCATATGATATAAGAAATACTCAGTATTATCATGATCCAATACTTTAGTTTTCATATATGACAAATTAGATTTCATATTATTCATAAATAGTTTTCCTTGTTTAATATTTTTTGGTAATGGAGATTTGGAATGATTTGAATGCTTATTAAAGAATGAAATAATCGCATTTCCAGCTGCATTACTTAGTTTATATTTTGTAACCAAAACCATTAAATCAGCATAAGCTTCGTTAGGAAATTCATTATATTCTTGATTTTTATCGTCAGATGAATTATTTCGCATATCTTCGAAATAATCTGCGCTAACTGAAATATCATCAGATAATTCACGATAATCTTGTGAAGTATTTTCAAATTCATCAAGAATATTAGTATTAGGATCGACTTCAAAATTTTTTGAATATGTGTTATCCTCTAATTTAAAAGACATATCTGCTAAATTCTCAGACAAATTATCATCATTAGATAAATTCGCAATATTACTATCTAAATTAATATTTTGCACAGGATTGCTAAAGTTAATATCTTTAAATGAAATTGTTTTAGAGGTTTTAGAGGAAGAGGAATATCCAATATCTAATTGGTCTTCATTAATATCATCTTGAGGCAATTCATCAAAAAGCGAAGACTTGCGAAAAATCTCAGAACTTTTGGCATAAACTGGAACATCTCCGACAGTATTAAGACACTTGGTCATATGTTTACTCAATCCATTTGGTGATGAAAAAGTACGTTGGCAGATAGAACATATGTAGCTAGACATTTTATGAGATTAGGATTATATTTGATATTTAAAGAGAAATAGTTTATAATAATTTCAATTTGATTTAAAATTTTAAAGATATTTGGAAATAAAATTTTTTACGAAAAAAATAAAGAAGTTTTTAATCATTTTTATATCTTTTTGAAAGTATAGAAATTCTGTTTATATTTTAAATTAAACTAAAGTATTTAATTTATTATGTTGGCATTTATTGAAAATTATGTTTCATAAAAATATTTCAAAACGATGCGAGATAATTCGAAATAATTAAAATTTATGTATAAGTTCAATAAATATTTAATTTAAAAATTATTCAATTCGTTATAATATACTTTAATTAATTTCGAAATTATGCGAAAAAATTAAAAATTTATTAAATATATTATTATTTAAATTATTCAATTCGTTATGATAATCTTAAATACTTTGTAATTTTTCAAAAAAATGCGAAATAATTAAAATTTATCAAATTTCATTTATTTAATTTCACAGCATATCTGCGAATATATGTGCGATTATTAAACATTTATTAAGAAAATTAATGCGATTAATTAATTCTACATAGTATTTATAGAGAAGTTGTTGGCCACGTTATGGCGTATGAAACAATGCGAGAAGAATACCAAGCTTAAGCATTGCTCACTGATCGAATAAACTTAACTAGCACAATTTTGGCATTCTGGAATAAATAATAAAACACTTTGTAATTTCTCGAAATAATTAAAAGTTATCAAATTTCATTTATCTAATTTTTACAGCATATTTGCGAATTTATGTGTATTATTAAACATTTATTAAAGTTTTTTTAAGTAAAATTAATTCGCATATGAAACCATGAGAGAAGAATACCAAGATTAAGTGAATTGGGTATCACCCGAGTCACCCGCAGGTGGGAGGATGCGGGTTGACTCACCTCTTTTAAATACTCATTGATTACCTTATCTTAGATCATTAAATGATTTAATAATCTGAGTTATTTTTTTTAAACTGTGATCGTGAACACAATTCAAGATCTGATTACTATCATTATCCAAAAATTACCTGATATTATTAAGTGACTTAACGATCGATTTTAATTTTGCACAGCATACCTAACAGGTGACCTGTCAGGTGACCCGTCGGGTGATCTGGCGGAGCCTTTTTTTTAACTGACCTGTTTCACTCGGGTGGCAGGGTAAAGATTTTTTAGACATGCAATTCACTAAGCACAGCCCACTGATCAAATAAACTTAACTAGCACAATTTTGGCATTTTGAAAAAGTTACAAATTTCATTTATTTAATTTTCACAGCATATCTGCGAATTTATATGCAATTATTAAATATTTCAAAATTATCTGCATTAGACTAATTTTACTACAAAGAAGTTCACTGAACATGCATATGAAACCATGAAATAGTATAAAAGGTATTATTGTCTTGCCAATTTTGAAATACAATTAAAACAAAAATCCTTATTAAATTTTGCTATAAATAATAAACAATGGATAGTTTTTACATTATCAACTTTCAATTCGTTACAATATACTTTAATTAATTTCGAAACATTTCAAAATTATGCGAAGTTATTAGAAATGTATTAAATCAATTATTTTTTAAAATTATTCAATTCATTACAATAATCTTTGTTTATTAAAGCTAAAAATTCGAATAAAATAATTGAATAATTGGTGGATGCAATTGTTCTAATATTTTTTTTTATCTAAAGAACATAGAAATAAGTAAGTTGTTTTATATTAATCTACATATAAATATTATATTGAAAGAACACTACTAAATTATTCTTAATAATATAATTATGCTTTTTTGCAAATATTTAAAAGTTTTTACAAGATTTCGCAAGATTTCGCAAGATTTCACAAAATTTCACAATTTTAGCCAAGGAACCAGTGGTCAAACTGATCAAGGTAGTCAAACAATCAAGTTGATCAAACTGATCAAGATGACATTTAGATCAACTGATGGAGAAACTGTGGTGAAAAAGAGCTGTTTAAAATTTTATATTTATTTATTATTATACATTATATATGATTTTGCCATTTCTCAAAAAAATGTGAAATAATTAAAATTTGTTTTGCAGCAAATATAAAATTAATATAACACAAAATCCAACTTCTGTATAATGGATAAAAAGAAAATTTGCACAATTAAATTTTTATTAAAAAATTATTAAATATTTATTAAATTTTTTTTAAAAAATTATTAAACATTT
>QKWP01000120.1:471674-488426 GCA_003550325.1 Gigaspora rosea
TTTTATATTTATTTATTATTATACATTATATATGATTTTGCCATTTCTCAAAAAAATGTGAAATAATTAAAATTTGTTTTGCAGCAAATATAAAATTAATATAACACAAAATCCAACTTCTGTATAATGGATAAAAAGAAAATTTGCACAATTAAATTTTTATTAAAAAATTATTAAATATTTATTAAATTTTTTTTAAAAAATTATTAAACATTTTATTAAAAAATTATTAAACATTTATTAAATCTTTTTTAAAAAATTAGTGTGATTTTTACTCTACATAGTGTTAGTAGCGAAGTCATTGGTCACATAATAGCATGTGAAATCATAAGCCAAGTTTAAGCACAGCCCAATATTGTTTTTACATAAATCGACAACTTTCAATTCGTTACAATAAACTTTAATTAATTTCTAAACATTTCAAAATTATGCAAAATTATTAAAAATGTATTAACAGCCGTGTATGGAATAATGGCTTGGACTCTAATGTTTAAATTCCAATTCAATAAAATTTATTCAATTCATTACAATAATCTTTGTTTATTAAAACTAAAATTCGAATAAAATAATTGGTGGATATGGTATATTGGTTTCAATAATTGTTCTAATATTTTTTTATCTAAAGAACGTAGGAATAAGTAAGTTGTTTTATATAAATTTACATCTAAATTTTATATTAAAAGAACACTACTAAATTATTCTTAATGCTTTTTGCAAATATTTAAAAGTTTTTACAATATTTTCGAAAGAGTTCGCAGGATTTCACAAAATTTTGCAATTTTAAAATTTTATATTTATATTATACATTAGAATTTAATATTTTTGCGCATGTGTGCTATAGCGCACCTCATATGATTTGGTGTAATGTGCAATCAAAACAATCTAAATAACCCCTTTTTTTGTTAGTTAGGGTTAGGGTAAGGTTAGAATAGTGTGTAGGCGAGAAAGGGTTTTATAGTAAAATTTTGCAAGAAATTTTTTTTGTTAGAGCACGAAGAGTGGTTTCATAAGCAAAATTCTGAGATACAGCGATTTTTTAAAAGATCCCTATTTTTTCTCAATTTCACGTTACACCTGATCCTACGATCTGATTGGTTTATCAGATGAGTGCGTTACAACGCATATGCGCTAAATTACATAAACCTATACATTATATTTTAAATTAAGAATAAATGCATATCTCGCACTCTGCGATGTGCTAATATATCGCACCCTAATTTGATTGGCTAAATTAGTAGATCATTATTTTTAAAAAAATAAACAAATTATTGTAAAGACTTTTAGGTTAGGGTTAGGTTAGAAGGTTTGTTAGAAAATTTTTAAATTTCTTTGTATATATATGCAAAATTTTGTGCTGAACAAGTTTATTTAGTCGAATTAGAAAGGTTGTCTTATTAAAATTTAAAGATATTTGCAATTTTTCATTTTTTTAACTCATTTTTTGAAGATTTCTCTAAATTTTATTAAGACAACATTTCTAGTTCGATTAATTAAACTTGTCCAGTGCTAAATTTTGCATATAGGCGCAAAAAATTTTAAGACGTTTTTTAAAATTTTTTAGACTAATTCTTAATCTAAAGAATTTTAACAAAAATTGTTTATTTTTTTAAAAATAAAGATCTGCAAATTAGCCAATCAAATTAGGGTGTGATATACAAGCACATCACACTCATGCGAAGCATATTAAACTTCTTAAATTAAATATACATTTTTAATCAATATATACAGGGACTAAATAATTTGTAATTTCTCAAAAAAATTTGAAATAATTAAAATTTGTAATAATATTATATAGTGTTTTTCGCAACAAATATATGCGCAATTATTAAATTTTTTTTAAAAAATTATTAAACATTTATTAAATTTTTTAAAAAATTATTAAACATTTATTAAATTTTTTTTAAAAATTATTAAACATTTATTAAATTTTTTTTAAAAAATTAGTGTGATTTTTACTCTACACTGTGTTAGTAGCGAAGTCATTGGTCATGTAATAGCATGTGAAATTATAAGCCAAGGTTAAACACAGCCCGCTAACTTATCACCACTATGTAATTATAAATTTTTAATAAAGATTTAGAATTAGGGTTAGGTAGGGTCTGGGTTAGAAGGATTTGTTTATGTGTAAAATTTAATGCTAAGAATTTTTATTTATTGCCTGAAGACTTGTTATCATAGTAAAATATTTTGCTATTAAAGATTTTTTAGATTTTTTCTTTGCTTCTTTATTGTTTTGATTACATGAGATCCTGCAATCTGATTAGCTGAACATATGAGCAGTGATGATCACCTGTAGTGATATTAAATTATAGCATAAAAGTAAACAATGGATCATCAATCAACATTGTTGTTTTTACAACTTTCAACAACTTTGCAACTTCGCAATATACCGCCAACTTTCGCAACACCACTTAAGCTTTTTTTTTATTTATTTTATTACAAAAATTTGCACTTTTTAATATTTAGTTACTTTGTTTTAATTATTTTTTAAATTTTATAAATACAACTAACTTTATATTAGTTTTTTTGTTCAACTAATTTTTCTTTAAGTTTATTTTTTATTTTTCAAATTATAACTTATTAGATAAATAATTCTATATACCGTAATATACTGTATAACTTTTAATTATAGATTTCTTAATTAATATATGTAGTTGCTGATACTGTGAATAGCAAACTGGCAATTTGCTAGCATATATATTAATTGAATTTAAAATCCATATATGATTGTAGACAGTATAAATATAAGTAGTAAAACCTCTGGCAAGCTCTAGCCATACAAATGTAATAGATAACTATCTTGCTAAGTCTGCTGGCTTATATTTTTTATATAAGTTTTTATCTTCTAGCTCACTATGAGATCATTGATTTTAAATTCTTTATTTTTATTTTATTTTTTATATTTTATTTTTAATTATTTCTTAGCAATAATTAGTAATAAACTTTTAAACATATACACATTTTGAAAGGATGTTCAGGGAAAAACTCGCCAGTTCCAAGAACAAGACCACCAAAACCACCAAAGGAAAAGCTACACGTAGATAAGATCCAATTGCGGAAATGAAGCAAGCATTGTAGAATTCAGAAGTTCAACTGTGGAAGCCGCAGGTTTAACTGAACCTGCGCGAACTTTCGAAGGTTGTTAATTTAATTTAAAATTATATTTTTTAATTATTTTTTTATTTTTTAAATATTTTCATTGATTATAATTTAATTTTAAATAAAGTATTGCATACAATGATCTCTAAGCTTTTAGAGAACCAGTGTGAACTTCTTCACTATATGAAGCGAATTAGTTCGAAAGTTGATCAGCTTGAAGAGCGAATGAAAAAACTTGAAGACAATTTGGTTGAGAACTACGATACAACGAATGAAGAGGCTTTCCTTGAGGTAATTTTTTTAATTTTTTTAATATTTATTTTAATTTTTTATATTTTATTTTAATTTTTTATATTTTATTCTAATAATTTTTTTATAATTAGCAAAGCGTTAAAGGAATTGCCAATGAGTTGTTAGACAAATCAATTTATCCTACAGATGCAGAACTCAAGAGAGGAGCAGAAAACTATTTTAGGAAACATAATCTTGAATTCATACGAAGATTGTCGGATAAAGATTGGAAAGCCTATTATGCGAAGAAACTTCATAGACCTGTAAAAATTTATTTATTTTTTTTTTAAAAAATATTTGAATTTATTCGAAAGATTTAAACATTTTTCAAATAAATTTGAAAAATGTTTAAATATTTTTAAATAAATTTGAAAAATGTTTGCAATTTTCGCATATATTTGAAAATATTAAATACATTATTATAGTATTTTCTAATTTTAAAAAATTTTTAGCTTTTGAAAAAAGTTAAGTTGTTGCGAAGCACTTTAACCACTAAATCTAAAGACTCTATGTTTTCTATTTTTGGCAATCTTTTAGACCCTATTAACACCAAGGTGAAACCTGAAGAAGTTTTGAATTGGAAGAGATCTGAAAAGACAAAGAATTGTTTTAAGCTTTTTTTGCAAGAGTTGCGAATAACTCTGATGAAAAGGATACTTACATTGTTCGAATTTTAAATAGGATTTGGCCCTTTGGAGAAACAACTGACTACAAGGCGGCATACGCAATAGCAGTATGCCAATCTATTCTTAGCCCAAACTACGAAAAGTTAACAATTTCTGAAGATATCATTAAAGAAGGTCTTGAAAGATATCAAGTTATTATTATTATTATTATTATTAGTATTAGTATTATTATTTACTAAAAATTTGTTCAATTTTTCAAAATAAAGCGAATGTTAGAACGACATAAATCATTTTCGACATTAATTTCAGAGGATATAGAAAAAAAAATAAACTCGAAGAATCAGAAGAAAGAAATGAACCAAAAGAATTAGAAGAATTTGGAGAACAATTAGAAGAATTCGAATGAGTATATTTATACATAGATTATATAGAATATTATCACATTTTTTTTATAATTATTTTAAATATTTAAAAAATTTATAGGATACGTCTAATTATCTCAAACGACCTTCACAATTCTCCAACAAAGTAAGTTTATATTTTAAAATACAAAATTTTTTTTAAATTTTTAAATTGAATTTTTATTTGAAAAATATTTTTTAGGCAAAAAAAGGCTAAAAAAAGGCGAGAATATTTAAAATTTCTTAAAAATTTGCAATTTTTTGCATTGTGTTCAAATTTTAGAAATTTTCGAATATATTTAAAAAGATGAAAAATCTACAACTTTGACAAAAAATATAGATTATATATCTGATAAAGAACAAGAAGAACCTGAATATGACGCGTAAAACTTTTGTTTTGGTTTGTTTTTTTTTATATACAAATAACGCTACTTTTTTTTGTCTTTTTTTTTTATTTTTTAATAAAAATACTATTATTATTTTGCTTTATATTGGTAATTTTTAAATTTTTTAAAAAAATAAAGTTATTAATAAATTATATATGCATTTATTATAATAGTAATATTGATTAAAAATATATATTTAATTTAAAAATGTAATATATATAATAATAAATAAACAAAAACTCATCAATTGAGCTAGGCAAGGTTCTAAAAAAAGGGGTAATAGAATCCTTATGGAGCACTGGATTTCAGCAAAAGCTCAAAACCCTTCAACGAGAACGGCCAGTAAGTGTAAAGGTTGTGTACTAAACACGCTCAAAGCTAACCCAAATTGCATTAGCCAAATTTATAAACACAATATAATTGGAGTTTTTCCCTCATCAGAAAAGTTGGTTGAAGCAGGGCACCTGCTAATATCACCAGAAATGTTTGAAAGATCAGGTATAAAGATTAAGGAAGCAGGAGGTTCGGAATCGATTCTACAAGAATTGGAACCTGTGAAGAAACTAGAAGTAGAAATAGTTAAAAATAGAACAAAAAATTTAGATGTAGCCTCAGAGTTAATAAATAGTTTGTTAAGGATTTTGAATAGGGTGGAAAAAAACTTGGTTTTTTATACAGATGGTTCTTTAATTATAAGAGAGGAGTCAAACCCAAATATAGCACAAATGGGATTTAGTTGGATATTAGTAGATCTAGAAAGAAATATAGTATTAGACGAATACTATGGAAAAACAAGTCTATGGCTGTCTTCAACCAAACCAGAACTTTTAGCAATTTGGTCAGCACTCCTGGTCTGTCCGAAGGGGAGTGTAGTTACAATTTGTACTGATAGTCTAGCCGCTATTAATAGCATTGAAAAGGGTTGAAAACAGGTATCCAATAGCGGTTAGTACAAGAAAAGAACTATATGATAGTCTTACAAATTGTCGAACTATGTATGATAAACAACTTGAGCTTATTTTGCAAAAGGTTAAAGGCCATAGTGATGATGTATGGAATGATAGAGCGGATCATCTGGCATAAACAGCAATCAGGGATTCTGCTACAAGCACGGTTTCTATAGAAACAGATCCTTGATTTGCAGCGCATTATATTGGAAAGAGATTTTGGTCGAAATGCCTACTTGTGAATTTCTCAGCATACTACACAATATGAACTTAAATTTTACATGGAGTGAAACAAAAGCCTTCGAAGCAGTTAAAGTAGAAGATGAAGAAGATAACTTTTGCTAGAAAATTTTCTGGGATAGGTATAAAACCCAGCTCGGAACCAGGTGTAATTCTATTTCCAAAAGCAAAAAGGTATCAACACAGATTAAATTTCTGATAAATTTGGCTTCAACTCTCGAAGTACTATATAAGCGAAAACCGAATATCTACGACTCACCAAACTGTATCTTCTGCCAGGAAAGCGAAATTGAAACACTAAGCCATATCACAAAATGTACTGCCTTCGAGTTAATATAGAAAAGAATCGAAGCACTCACAGGAGAAAATGCTTGGAACACGCTCACTCCAGAAGCTAAAAGCAGAATTAACCCACCTGCAATCTCTAGGATTATATTTGGTAGGGACGTAAATAGTAGAGCCGGTATTAGGTTAAACATGGCCAAAGGTTTGATAAGCCAAAAGGTGATAGACGAGCTCAACGAACTCTTCCCAAGTTACAGAGACACCAAGGTTGCTATAATGGCAGTCCTCCAGGGGTACTAGAATCATTTTTATGAGGACATCTGGAAAAAAAGGTGTGATCAAATAATCGACTGAGAAAAAAGGCTAGGGATAACGAAACGTCAAAACAACCAAAAGCATGCAGATCTACTAACGGTGAAGCTGCTCCGTGGGTACAGAAGAACAGTAATAAAGGAGTAGGAGTAGGATTGAGTAAACATAAGAAACAAAAAAAACTCCTAATTCGATAGTGAGACAGAAGGAAGGGAAAAGGGACATTTCATTGTTAGATATAAACCATGCAACATTAGTTGCAATGGAAAACTTTATTAAAACTGGTAGGAAACCCTACTGGTATGGTTCTTGACGGTATTTTGACATTGAGACCCAACTTTCAGAAGTTGGTGTGACAGGTTGTATTTGGGCACTCCTCGAAACAGCCAAATAAGGTTAGGCTTATATATTAGGTAGATAAATTAGATAGTTTATTTTTCTTCTTAAACATAAATTATGTAATTAACCTAGCTAAGCTCTAGTGAGACCATCAAAGAATAAAAAAAATAATAATAATAATAATAATAAATAAACAAATAAAAAATTTTATATTTAATTGCAAAAATTTTAAAAAAAATTCGAAATTTTGTGAAATATTGCAAAAATATTGCAGATTTAAATAATAATATGTGAAATATTACCCCCTGCGACCCCTGAAGGGATAATTGGGTAGAGGTTTGCATTTTTTTTATTTGGCCTATTTCGCAATATTTCACAATATATTTCGAAATATTTCGAAATTTATTTCGAAGTATTTCGAAAGAAATGCATGCCAAAATTTTTTGAAAAATTGCGCATATTTCGAAAGATTTCGCATCAATCGCAATTCTTTCAAAAGATTTCGGCATGCAATATCTTTTAAAAGATTTCGTATATTTATTTTGCTAATGTATGAGAAGCTCAGAGAAGAAGTTTTTGAAAGAGTAGATTATGAAGCATAGTTAGTTTGTAACTATAGCTAGTGAAATTCTTTTGGCTTATATGTAAGTCGATGCAGCAGATCGCATCTGGGTACAAATTTTTTGCAGCCAGGTGAAGTCAAATTCTGTTGATTCATGTTAGTATGTATTAAATAGAAACTCGATTTCTTTTAATAAAAACTATTAGAGTTTGGCAAGACTGCCAAAGAATTAAAAAAAAAATATATATATATATATATATATAAAATATGCTGATTTGATATATTTTTTGTTTTTGACCAAGTTTCTTTAATACAAGAAGTTATAATCAATTAGTAAAATTTCAAGTGATATAATATTTTTAATAATTTTATTAATAAAATTATACAAAATACTATGATTTTTTAAATTTTAATAATTTGATTTATACTTCTTACTTTAAGTAAACTTGTTCAGTATCCAAAAAAATATATATATATATTTAGACTCAAACTAGTTTGCAACCTTTGGGTCAGATCTGAACCAAACTTATAATTGAGTTTAAATTTAGTATGAAGTTTAAAATTGTAAAATTTAGAGTTTGAATTTGGTCTAAACCCTGAACCAGACTAAATCTGAACCCAAACCTAAAAGCATTAGTTCATATAAACACTAAATTGAACCTAAACATGTTTATGAACTTTGAATTAAACCTAAACTAAACCTGAACCAGCTCTAAAAGTTCAATACTGAACTAAACTTGAACATGTTTTAAAAAATGTTTAAGTTCTGGTTCAGATTCATTACTGAACCTGAACCTAAACTTGATCTAAGTTCAGTTTAGTTCAGGTTTATAGAAACACTACTATTTACTTTATAGCAAACTAGCTTTATATATTCTACTATACAATATTTCAATACTTCTATCTTTGTATTAGTCTATATGGATATACATTTTGAATTATTTAATCCAAAAAAGAACTAGATAAAATTATTAATACTATTAGAATAGTAACTGATATTATATAATATTTTAAATAAGGAAGGGTCTCTAATATCTTATATTAAATATATAAATTTATAATAACAAATTTTGTATTGCACCAATTAGTAAATAAAAATATAATTAAATGCCATTATAAATATCATAGAGCACTGCTCAGAAGATCCCTTTTTAAAATACTCTCATCTGGCACCAAATACAAAGATTTCTATTAATTAAATATAGGTTTTTAAATTTCTAGATTGTTTGAAATATGCATAACTTACACTTGAAAATTTTCATTCTTGTGGCACAGAACATTACAGTATAATAAAAAGTCTTTTGTATGTTTTTTGGCAGTGCTCTACGGTATATCTATAAATATTTATTTAAATACTGTATTTTCTATTATTAATAGGTATATTAATGAAGTGGAGTAATATATTTGTACTGTAGCCATGGCTACTGTAGCTATATTCTACAAAAAATTTTCTGTATTCTAACAAAAACTTTTCTTACTAAATTTTGGCATAAACTATTTCTTATCCTAACTCAACCTCACACTAACCTTGACCATATTACACCTGCATTTAGTTACAACCCATGGCTCAAATCTGTAAATTCTAATTAAGTTTATTTTTAATATCAGATATATAATACAGTATATATATCAAATATATTGGCAGTTAAATAAGTATATATTGCTGTATAGTCTATCTTCAATCTTGCAATATATATAAAATTTTAGCTAAATTACTAATAAAAATAAATTTAAATAATAAATAAAAAATTAAAAAATCCTTTAACATTTAAAAAAAAAAAAAAAAAAAAAAAAAAAATTATAACTTATAGTAATTTTTCAAAGATATACTATATTGTAAATTACTCAATTCAAAAGTTAACGGACCACGTACATTAATTTAAGGAATAACTTACACAATCAAATTATAATATTTGTTTATAGAAAATTAATTCAATAAATAATTGTAATCATATACATGAATTTATGTGAATATTCATAAACGATATACATAAATTTAATAAAAAAAATATACTATATATAATTACAATTTGATGAAATGTTTAAATAATTGGATTATTAATACTATACAATGCCATAATTCGTTAACCCACATCCATGCTTAATGTTTTTCTACATCTTTAATCTCTTTAGCATCTTTAAATTTTTCGTCCTTGTCATGAACCACACTTTCAACGTCGGGTAATCTGGTCCAACCATTTCTTATTCTGCCTTCCAATAAATAGTGGCGTAAAATAAATATCGAAACTCCAATATAAAATGTTACCAGTAAGAGCAAACTTATAGCACAGATGTCACCACAAACTATTTGTGAATCTACTTTATGAGGCTCATAATGAAAATGATGAAAGTAATAATGCTTTGGATGAAGACCTTCATGATCATGTTTACCAATATCACCGTGATGATGGTCCTTAAGTTTCTTATGCTTATGTCGATAATTATGATGATGATCTCTGTGAGAATGAACGATGTTAATGTGTAGAATGAATATGAATAGAATTACTAAAAATATATTGGCTTTATTGGTAATATGCATAATTGCTAATAAATTCCGAAATAAATGAATTAAAGAATGAAAACGAATTTTTGTTGTTTTAAATAAATAGAGTTTTAGTCGAAACAAAAAATACGAAAGCACAAGAAAGAAAAAAGTTGCATGAGCGAAATTTATTAACTTATTCCTGCATTTTTTCCCACAGGGACACAGCCATGCATATTAACGGGGCTTGGGCGTCTAAGCACGTTGTGCACTTTACCATACATATACGTAAATATATAAACTGCTACACAAAGTAAACTAGATTTATCGTAATTTGATTTCCGGATAGAACGTGTTACAGTTGTTGATAAAGTCCAACAACATTAACTTGTAACGTACGTCGTATCAATTCTGATTTTGAAAGTATTGGTCACGCGTCTTTTTAATCGTTGTTTTGTAAGCACGTACTGTATTGTACGTTGTAAACTACAATTATTATACCATCTGTTCAAGAAAGGGTTGTAACAGATGAATACCATTTTTGTCTATCATCTCATACTTAGATCGATATAGTAAGTTCTAAAGTAACTAGTATGATTGGTTAAAGATTGTATATCCTTTAGCTGGAAAAGTTCCTAAATCTACAAGATCCAATTTTAAGAATTTGTTACGTAATACAGGCATTACTCATTTTGAGAATCCGATACTGTAAATTTTAGGGGATTTAAGAAATGTCAAATTCCACAAATTGCTTAGGCAAATTTCATTAGGCCATTATATATGAAAAATTTACCACCTTTGATTACCGGTACTGTATCATTATATTTCACTTAACCCAAAATGTTAAAAATTATTTAGAATAATACGGTAAGTCCTTTGTAGATTTATTTATTTATTTTAGACAATTGCAGATTGACTGATGATCAAGAAGTCTGTAACAAAGCTTTGATCAATAGAAAGCTAAGAACCAAGCTTTGTTTTAACCTAGTTTTGTGATTTTGTAGAACTATATATCTATATATCTATTATTTTCTTTCTACAGTTAACAACAATTACATCATATTACTTATTGTTAGTAGCATATATAGAGGCTTTCATTAAAAGAAACTTTATTATAAAATAACAAATTACTTTAGAAAATAATTAGTAACAATAAAGATATGTCTATATTAAATACTTTTTCATCCAAGTGCTCACTTGATCAAACACAACCAAGAGAATACCACCACCAGGTCCAAGTCTAAGAACTTTAGGAACAAAACCTTTATAGAGTGCACCAGGTCTAAAGTTTATTAAAGGATTAGTATTAAAAGGAAAACTGTATCTTAGAAAACTTAAGTATTATGTAAAACAATAATATAATTTACCCTTCTTCCATAGCCACTGTCTTAATAGCAGGCAGTGCCCAATTATACTTCTTCACAACTCCAGAATCATTCTGGATTCGCGTTTTAACCACATCGAATGGTGTATTTAAAAGCGTGCCTACGGTACCACCAATACCTCCCGCAATAAAGTTATTTAACAAAGTTTGCTGTTTTGACTAAATGTTATAAAAAAAAATTTTATTTTATTTTTTTGATATAAAAACGCTATCGAAATTCTTTCTAAAAGATAAAGAATATTATACTAACGGTCGGTTTGGGAAGCAATCCTCTCACATTAAAAATAACTCCAAAATACCCACCATTCCACACAGCGTGACGCCATATTGTAGATTCTAACCCATTATACAACGCCATGGGACCTAATATGATTATTTTCAGAAATCAGCACTCAATAATATATATATAGTTTAAAAAAAAACATTCAATACCTTCATTTTTGATAATTTTTACTAATGCATCGAGTGTGCCGCGATATTTCCCAGCCTGAAGTATATAAATTGATTTTTGTAATATTGTTTCAATTCTAACGTATACATTAGACAATAAATACTTACGCTTTCTTTATCTTGGAGACGAATCTTGACAAGTTCGAATGGAACTATAGCAAGAGCTTCTGTAGCACCTGCACAAACACCTGATGCAATTGACAATGGCTGTGACATCTTATTCACACCATAAAAGTTCTTTAATATAGTAGAATATTGTTCATTCGCTGAAAATTTAATTGCTCTTTTTGGTGCTTCGACAAAGATCGGTGGAAGGATACCTCTATAAAGACGACTGACACTATATAAATTAAAAAAAAAAAAAAAAGAAATTAATTGTCAATATAAGGCTTTAGCATCACAGTAAAATTATTCAGGCCATCTCCTATGTCATTTTAGATTTCTTGCTTGAAAAATAATGACATCTTACGCAAAGCATATAATATTCTCCATACCCTTCGTTCTTGACAATTTTCCGAAGGCAATCCATTACAGAGGTATATTTTTCACCGCCGGTATTCCCCAAATTAACTTGCAATTGAAATCTCGTTTTCACAACTGGAAAAATAAATATATTAATAAATAAATTAATTATAACTGTGGAATTAGTGTAATTAAGTTATAATACCATCAAGCGGATACCTATTATAAAAAAAAATTATTAGTTATAAATCTTATTTCTAAAAAATTTTTGTTAAGTATATACAAAAATACTCACATCACAAGGATTTCGCTAACACCGGCAATACCACCAGCAACGAAGTGATAAAGGAAAGGAAGAGCTAGCATACATGGGCAAAATAATTTGATATGGAATTAAATTCTAAATAATAATTATATTATCGAGAAATTATTAATTGGATGTTATTTTTACTCACGTTTATTATCGACAGCTGCTGCAGTAGTCATGGATCAAATATCTCAAGAATTCAAGAATTGTAAAAATCGAAATTAAGGTGTTCATAGTTACTTATATTTATTTTTTTCAACGTGATACACACTCGACTTTATCAAATCCGATAAGATGCATCTTGCATTATCCGGTAGATTCGCGATATCGAATACCCGAAGGTACTGTTTATAGTAGGATCAACATCACATGTAACCGTCTCGGGGTATGTCGTGACTTGCATTATTACGATAGTATCCGATTCCACATGACACTAATAAAAATTCGCCAATATTATTCGCTCATGAATTAATTCTCCCAAGTAAAAAATATTAGGACTTTCATAAATAAAGGTTCATTTTCACATTAACATATGCACATTAAAACATCTTTTAATAAAGGTGAGATCCTCGAGGAATCAATATCATGGCCATAATTGAACCAGCAACTACAATTGCAATAGCTGCCAGTAACTACTATATCTGCTGCACGTACTGAACATAATAGTTACTACCACAGATCCAGTAAATACCACGACTGCTGTAGCTACCGAGTATTATCCTATTGTTATTCAAAATGTATAGATCATTTATTTAACATTTAATTCATGCTATATATGGTGCAAATGGTTTAATTGCATCACATATTTTATATATTAATTTTAAAATTGCAAAGGTCTTTATCTAAAAGTCGAATTGCAAAAAAAATATGTGTTTAAGTAACTACTATCAAACTATGTTTTTAGTTTAAACTTTTATCAAGAAACTACGAAGATTAGGGTTTAATTGTTTAAGAAATAAAGTTGATTTCTTAACTAGTGATCCCTCACTATAGAATGGTATTATTGTTCTGTTGAAACTGCAGTCAACTCTATAAGTTATGTGCTACCTTAGTCATCTAGCTTCACGATGAATTACAAGACCCTTTGCATTGTCATGAATTTGGGGTGCTTTTACTTATAACAAACACCATTCATATAGCACATTTGCTATTAGTTCAAAGTGTAGGTATTGTGGTGAATCTATTGTAACTTGTGATCATCAATCAAATTTAATAATTTTTATACCATTCGATTCGGTTGATAAGACAAATCGAATGATGCAAAATCGCCTAATTTTGATTATCAGGTTACAAGATTGATTTTTGCATTATTCAGATTCGTTTTGGTAAGACAAGTCGAATGGTGTAAAAATCATTGGATGACAGGTTTTCTACTTAACTTCGCCGTAATACCCATATTCATTCATCGATGTATAAAGATAGCAAACCATGCAGCATATATGACAGTAAATATAGATTCCAAAATCCAAATCTTTTAAACACTTCAGATTATAGTAAGTATTAGCTAGTTGAATTTAATTTTGGGTTGTTTTTTTTTTTAATTCCAAATCTCAATTCTGAACTAATTTCAAATTTCTAAAATCTCGAATCAATACCTTAATCACTTGCAGTCAGGGCTAATCATTAAACTGCTACAGAAAAAAGATGTAATATTTTACCTTATACTTTACTATTTTAAACTAAAAGGTTGAATTTTTAGTTTAAAAAGGCTAGAGAAAACCGAAATTAACCAATTAAAATTAATAAAATTTTATTAATAATTTGTCTTTAAACATGAATAGTTTTTGATTCAGTAGTCCATTTTGGATGATTTAACTATTAAATGACCTGTTTAATGAGACGATTCTAATAAGACCAAAATTGTTAAAATCTGATCACAGGATCATAAGATTATTAATGATTTGTGTACTTTATATTTAATAAATATATAAATAAAATAAATTATTAACAAACTTATAATTCTGTAATTGGATTTTAACCATTTTGGGCTCATTAGAATTGTCTAGTAAGTGATCATTTTGGTAGTTAAATTATATGAAACAGAACTAAATCAAGAGTTATTCATATTTAAAGTTAATTTTTTTAAAATATTTTTATGCAACTAAGTTGTATTTTATTAATAAAAAAATAAAAATTTTTTATGTATTATGCAAATAGAGAATTATGCATTTATAATTAGTAACTAAGTTGGAAAATGAAAATAGTATGCAATTGAACAGTATATGCATTTAAACAGTATGCATTTAGACAGTATTGACTGTATTTTGTATAATTTTATAAATTAATCTAAATATACCTATAGGGTAAATTAAATTTTTTGTACCCATTATTTTGATTATTTACAGAAATAGCAATGCTAATATTGTTTATATTAGATTAGGGTTAGGATGAGAACTATGTTATGGGTTGGTTTAGATAGTTATATAGTGAAATTGCTCAAAAAAATCTTTTTATTAATGTACAAAAGGTGGTTTAGTATATAATTTCTTGTGAAATGAGTAATTTTTGTCAAAACAAACATTTTTTTGAATTTTTCTAATTGTGTAATATTATACCTAATCTTGAATTTTGGTAGCAATCTATAGATCACATAATACAGTATACAGTCACCTTTTTTTAATCCGAACAGGCTACTTCCAAGAGATTTTGTTTAGTATAAAAAAAGTCTATAATATAAATTTAAACCAAATACTAATAGAAATTTTGGTATATAAAAGTAACTAAAAAAAAATTAAATAAGCCTATTTGATGCATAATTTGTTGTATACTGTAATATGTATTGTATAAAATAAAATAAAAATTTAATAAAAAAGACTATTTATATTATTTTTTTCTAATTTTTGCATTTTTCTATTTTGTATTTATTACAATTTCATATGTTTATTGCTGATGTTTTATTTTATTTATATTTGTTAACTAAAAATTCATTTACTAGTTGTTCAAATAAATAAACTATATCATATTTTAAATTTATTTGATATTAAAAGTATGTTATGCCTAAGGATAGGAAAAAGGTTGCTGCGGCAGATCGCATCTGGGCACTTTATAGTAGCTGGGTAAGTCTTATTGTAGAAAAAGAAGGGTTAAAGGCAGTAGTTGGTGACCTTTGTATGTAGTAACATGCGCATTCTTTAGTCAATAAAGGAAGAATTGCCAAAAAAAAAAAAAAAAAAAGTATGTTATGCATATAAGGCATCAGTAAAAAAGGTGTTGTTAATTGTTTATATAACCTATTGATCCAGGTTATGATCTGGGCTAAATATCTGAACTGTCGGGTTACTATTATCTAACCCAGGTCAGAATACTAGTTTTAATTATTTATATAGAATAAATTTTATTTGTAATACAAAATAAATTTATTTAAATAAAAGATTATATATACTAATTAATTTGTATTCAGATTTAGAATAGCAAATTTATTATGTTAATTCAATATATCTAGAGGAAATATATATATAATTGTTCTAAAAGTTTTAGTTTAGATTATTAAGAGTTTGATATATAGTGGGCCAGATTAGAAAAAGGTGTATACATACATACTAGGCTCTGCAAGTGCTCTATTAAACATAGTACCGATATAGTATAAATATTATGTTTTAATAATGCATATGCTAGCTCTTGCAGAGCTTTAGTACTGCTTTAGTATATACATGCTACTGAAATTGATTTTTGAAAAAAGCCTATTTTGAGTTTTCAAAAATAAATTGAAATTTTTTATAAAAAAAAGCAAATAAAATTTAGGGTGTTATTTTATAGCAACTCTATTAGAATTTGCAATAGGCCAGGCTGAACCTGATAATTTGCAGGTTGGGCTGGGTTTGGGCTAAGCCTGGGTCTTAATTTTTAGGCCCATAAATTAATTGTGCTGGGCTTGTAAAAATGGGTTGAGCTTGGTCCAGGTTAAATATCAGCAACTTTTATATATTGATATTAATCGATATATAACAGTGAATTGTTTTATATCGATTAAAAAAATAACAATATATATCGATTAACTAGCTAAAAATCGATATATATCTATAATCGATATATATTATTTTCTATATTATAATTGTTATATATCTATAAATCAATTATAATCGTAATTATTTGAAACAATATATAATGATTAACAAATCTTTAACAATTACATACCCATCATGAAAATTTCAACCCAATCACCGGGTAAAAAAAAAAAAA
>QKWP01000120.1:492197-502546 GCA_003550325.1 Gigaspora rosea
CCTATTTAAACCCTCTGGTCCAACGCTTCACATGTCAATCCTACTTGTGATCACTGGTACAGCCCTCCGATACATTAGTCAGTCGAAAACAGTCCCGGATGCTATCTACATCCCCTTAGGACTAATTTATCCTTGTGGGTAAACTTGGTAGAGCAGTCCCTATCGCACACAGGTATTACTTACACTTCGGTAACTTACGCACTCACCGAGGCAAGCAACTTGCAGTCAGGGGTACCTAACCGCTACTATTAACTACTTCTGCTCTTATAAGGTTCACACCGACCCCGGTACCCATCATTACTTTTCTACTGGTCCATCACTGGGTGCCCCAAACTTCCAAACTAGTTGGCTCGGAAGGGTTGATCTACCCAGCATTAGGTGCTACTATGGTTTTTCTTCTCCTGGTACCTAATTCCAGAACATAGGTCCTTTTTCCTCCAGTACGACTCCGGCGGCCAGGTTGGTGGACCCTCTTTTCCGAAGGTCATATCGTCCAGTTCTCCAGCTCCGGTTTCCGATATTCCGGTTCTGGTAGCGCCGTCGAAGATCGTTGCTACCTCCTTACTTAGGACTTTTCAAATGGGTTTCCATTTCCCCGGTTCCTTGGATTTGTCTGTGTCATCGGACATGACTTCGCCCGAAAGCTCCCATTCGAGATGGTAACCAAGAACTACAGGTAATATACCCAACCGATCGACAGGAAATGGTTACCGTAATACAGATCTATTTTTCCAAAGCGTCGCTAGTGGGATTTGAACCCTAGACCTGCCACTTGGGGGTGACAACTTACCAACTTCCCTAAGTCGCCACACCCACGGAAATGGAACTTCTTTATCATCACCGTATTCAATTTTTAGTATGTTTTTTTCTTACGAACAAATAAATACAATCGTGCAGAATACCAATAAATATGCTTGTTTAAAAGGTGCTGGAGAAGAACATAAATGGGTAGAATTAACAGTAGGAGAATTTAAAATTTGGTTAGCAATATTGATATATGCTGGTATTTTTAAATTTCCTAGTATTAGAGATTATTGGGTTACGAATAATAAATTTACAGAACATAAGATAACAAATTTTATGACCCTACTTCATTTTGAACAAGTATGTTTTTTTTAAGTAAAATTGGATTTACCATATCAGGTTTATTTACAATAAATTATTTAATTTTTTTTTAATCAAATATAGATTAAACGTTTTATGCATATTTCAGACTATAGTACGCCACCTTTATATTGGTTTTCTAAATTGGACCCGTTGGCAAGTCATGTTTATATGATATCTAAATCGATTTGTATTCCATCATCTAACATGTCAATCGATGAAATGATCACAAGATTTTCAGGTCGAAGCATGCATATGGTTAGAATTAAAAACAAGCCTACACCGGAAGAGTACAAAATTCTCTCCCTTTGTAATTCAGGTTACACATACTCCTTTATTTTACTTCGCGAATTCAAAATCATCCAGAAGTAAAACAAATTGCAAATCTGAATAAAGTTGGAAATGATGTTTATTATCTTGTTTCTCAATTACCTTTAAATAAATCTTTCAATATATATATGAATAATTATTTTTTGTCAATTAACCTTTTTCGACATATGCGCAATAATAATTTTGGCGTGTGCGGAACAGTTAAAAAAAATAGTGCATGTTTCTCTAAAATACTTAAAGTAGATAAAAAGTTAGATTGGGATACATTATCCGGAGTAGTAGTTGATGACGTTCTTGCAGTTTTGTGGATGGACAACGGTCCAGTAACTATGCTGACCACCATTCACGAAATTACTGGAAATGAAAATAGAGTTGAAAGAGTTCGACGTCGACCCCGAGAAACTAGCACCAATGCTACAAAAGTACATGCAGTTTTTGGAGCTGCTAGTAAAAAAGCTTTGCCAATACCTTGTGTAATTGATGATTATAACCACCATATGGGTGGTATAGACATAGCCGATCAACTTCACGGGTATTATGCCGTCCAACTACCAGTAAGAAAAACTTGGATGCCCTTGTTTTTTTGGTTACTAGACACTTCTATTGTCAATTCTTACTTAATTTTTAAAAAAAGTGGTAAAGTTATTAATCATAAGAATTTTTGAATTCATCTAGTATAGGAATTGATTAATGCAGGTATAGAAAAAAATGATCAAACAAAAAAGCCAAATACGCGAAGTCGGGTGGAAGAATTAACACATCAATTTGAAAACATTGGTGTTAATCTTCCAAAAACACAGTATGTGACGAGTAATTTTGAACTTTCCTTATTAAGGCTATCACCGAATGGACATTTATCTGAATGGAGAAAGGAAAGAAGTAGCTGCATATGGTGCAGATATTTAGCAAAAAAAAAACATACCGATGAAAAAAAAATACTAAAAAAAAAAATTTATTAAGTATGTACTTAAACAAAAAAAAAAAAACAAAAAAAAAACAGTAAAAAAAAAGGATATATATATATCTTGTCTATTCCTATACAAATCAAAATTGTACTGCTAAGTTGTAAAAATGAAGTTATAGGAATTGTTTTCCTATGATTTCTTATCGTTACGGTCAAAGCGTAATGAGAAAATTAAAAATAAATAAAAAATTTTAAGAAATCGGGAATTTTAATAAAAATAGACGATTTTCAAAAATCTATACATATTAGATCATTTTTATGATAGTATGAAAATTAAAGTTTGAACTATCTGCAAAGTCGATCAATTACTCATGGTAAAATTTTATTGCACGAAACTTTAAATTTTCCAAAATTTTATATATAATGAAGTAAAAGAAAAAATTGCAGGCAAATTTGCCTGGAATAGCTTACCGTTTAAGGGATAATAATATAGGAAAAATCTAAATGGTGCCTTAATAATTAAATTTGCCTAGAATTAGAATTAGAGTTAGAGTTAGAATCAAGATTAATACAGAATTGCGAGAGGATTATTTTTTGTTAAAAGTGCAACAGGAGTTACCCTAGTAAAATTTTGAGATATCAAAATAGAGGGCACAGTGTGCATAGGGCACCATCTAGTCCAGTTCATAAAATATATAATATTGATTAAAAATAGGGAACTGTTATTGCCACCCCCATTTTTTTCATTTTTGTTAATGCCACCCATCCAGCCTCCGACCCAAACCTCCGGCCCAACTACCGGCCCAAATCATGTGACCCAAGCCACAAAACAAGGTCACATGACCAATAAAAATTTTGTCTAAAGCTACTTAGTAACACAAATTTTTGGTGCATCGTTTGTGTTACCTTATCATCCAATCAAATGATAGTACCGGAATCATAAGATTTTATAGAATTTTATTAATAAAATTCTATAAAATCTTATAATTCACAAAATTTTACTAATTAATTCTAATATTATGCATTAAGTAAACTTGTTAAGCACCCAAAAATACATCAGATCGGCATAATTATTTTTATTTTACTTGAAATTTAGAGAATAGATGCATAATTTTGGATTTTTGATCAAAAAAGTCAAATTTAAGCATCTTTTCTCCAAATTTCAAGTAAAATAAAAACAACCCTGCCGATTTAATGTATTTTTAGGTGCTGAACAAGTTTACTTAATCCTTTAAGTTAGAATTAATTAGTAAAATTTTGTGAATCATAAGATTTTATAGAATTTTATTAATAAAATTCTATAAAATCTTATAATTCACAAATTTTTATTAATTAATTCTAACAAAATGCACTAAGTAAACTTGTTCAGCACCTAAAAATACATTAAATCGGCAGGGTTGTTTTTATTTTACTTGAAATTTGGAGAAAAGATGCATAATTTTGGATTTTTGATCAAAAAAGTCAAATTTAAGCATCTTTTCTCCAAATTTCAAGTAAAATAAAAACAACCCTGCCGATTTAATGTATTTTTAGGTGCTGAACAAGTTTACTTAGTGCATTAAGTTAGAATTAATTAGTAAAATTTTGTGAATCATAAGATTTTATAGAATTTTATTAATAAAATTCTATAAAATCTTATAATTCACAAATTTTTATTAATTAATTCTAACAAAATGCACTAAGTAAACTTGTTCAGCACCTAAAAATACATTAAATCGGCAGGGTTGTTTTTATTTTACTTGAAATTTGGAGAAAAGATGCATAATTTTGGATTTTTGATCAAAAAAGTCAAATTTAAGCATCTTTTCTCCAAATTTCAAGTAAAATAAAAACAACCCTGCCGATTTAATGTATTTTTAGGTGCTGAACAAGTTTACTTAGTGCATTAAGTTAGAATTAATTAGTAAAATTTTGTGAATCATAAGATTTTATAGAATTTTATTAATAAAATTCTATAAAATCTTATGATTCACAAAATTTTACTAATTAATTCTAACTTAATGCACTAAGTAAACTTGTTCAGCACCTAAAAATACATTAAATCGGCAGGGTTGTTTTTATTTTACTTGAAATTTGGAGAAAAGATGCTTAAATTTGACTTTTTTGATCAAAAATCCAAAATTATGCATCTATTCTCTAAATTTCAAGTAAAATAAAAATAATTATGCCGATCTGATGTATTTTTGGGTGCTTAACAAGTTTACTTAATGCATAATATTAGAATTAATTAGTAAAATTTTGTGAATTATAAGATTTTATAGAATTTTATTAATAAAATTCTATAAAATCTTATGATTCCGGTACTATAATTTGATTGGATGATAAGGTAACACAAACGATGCACCAAAAATTTGTGTTACTAAGTAGCTTTAGACATTGGTCATGTGACGTTTTGTGGCTTGGGTTACATGATTTAGGCCGGTAGTTGGGCCGGAGGTTTGGGTCGGAGGCCAGATGGGTGGCATTAACAAAAATGGGGGGTGGCAATAACAGTTCCCTAAAAATATATATTTAATTAAAATATAATGTATACATGCAACTCTTTCCGACGATCACTTGTACATATAATTTCTAAAAACTTTTTTACTTAAAAACTAAGATAAGCTGGAGACTTTTGAGAAATCCCGTAAGACGGCATCTATTATTTAGGGATAGAAGTCATAGATTATTTGCTAGTAGCTTCAGAGTTCATCACTTACCGCTGAAACAGCACTTGTCGTTTAGAGGCAAAGTTCATAGACTGCCTGCTGACAGGCTTAGAGTTTATTACTTACCGAAAAATCTAGTACCAGGGTCAGCTCCCAAAAGGGTAGAATAAGGAATGACGAGTTTTCTGTTAAAGAAGAACACACTCTCGCTTAAAAACTACAAGTGGAAACTTTCTTATACTCCTCTTACCTTCCTGTCATTTTTTTTCAAAGTTTACGACAAAAAGTGGCGATTTGGCTTATCTCCTCCAAATGATCGGCAGTGTTTATTTTCCAAATTCAGACAAACTTAGTAGAATGCAACCATGTGACGTGTTTGTTTATGAATACAGTTTCGGTACTACTCCATACGATGTTGCTCCAGTCGGATGGTTTAGGGATATCCGAGGTTGAACATATAGTTGGAAGCCTTCGTGCTATACTATGTGGTTTTTTTTTCTTTTTTGTTTCCTCTTCCATTTTTCGTTTTTGTTTTTTTCTTTTCTTTTTGTATTCTTGTTTTCTTGGCTTTGATCTTTTTTGTTTACCCCCTCTCCTTATTTGTTCTTAGTAAATTCCTTGTTAGTTAATGGAATATGAAAGAGAGAAGAAGCCATTTTGGTGTGGCACTTAGGCTAGTTTAACATAGCCTCTAGTTTTTAGACTCGTCTTCAAATTAGTGTGGCAGGTTGTGCTTGGGCACCGTTAAGCCAGCCGGGTAATATCAGATTTGCAAATTAGAAGTAAACAAGTGTATTATGTAGTAATATACTTAGTATCTTAATAAAATACTGGCGAAACTGCCTAAGTGAAAAAAAATATATATAATATATAATAATAAATAAAAATAAATAAAAAAAATATACAAATAGAACTAGTCAACTCTTTCTAACGATCCCTCATACCAAATTTTTCACAAAAATTCGACCTATGCAAACTTTGAAGTTAGTATATTTGTATATAACAAAAGCTTTATCTAGAAGCATCTTGGATAAAGAGTTTCAGATCGGATGTGAGACAACTGAAATAGAGCTAAAAAAGATCTCTCCTTTTGGGTTTGGCTCTCTGGGTGGAAGTCTTCGTTACTATAGAAAACGTAGTAGGGCAACAACCCTGAAGTTTTTTGTCAAAAGCTATGGAGGCTTAGGCAGAAGTAGTCTTTTGGTCAGATATATTATTCTTCAAAGCATAACTCTTACGCTCTTTACAAGTTTGGTACTCTTTCTATTTCTTCTTGGGCTTTTTGAAATTTCACCAAAAAGTGGGAAATCCAGCTTACCCTCTGCAAAAGATTGACAATATTTACTTCGTCCAAATTGGAAAGGCGACTGTCTAATCTTTTTCAAGTCATGAGTGAGTTTCTGGCCTAAAGAAATAAACAATGAATGACACGTGAAGTCTTTTGAAGGAAAATCCAACACAAAATTTCTTTCCAGAAGGTTCTATCAGGCGAAAGTCTCTCTATGGGTTTTTTCTATGGGTTTTTAATGATTTTACCTATTTTATATATAATGCTTAGATGAATATAGAGTAGAGACTTATTCATTTAGTGTATTATATAATTTTTACAATCTAGTATAGGTTTAATAGTACACTTTTCAGTTCTGTTATTGTTTTCTCTTTTGTTTTTTCTATCTGTGTCTTCCTTTATTTTTCTTTTTATATATTTTGGTTAGTCGTTTAGGTTTGAAATGTTTTTCACCCTTTTATTTCCCCTTGTTTTTCGTTTACTTGTTTTATTTTCTTTTAGAATAAGATTATCCTATCTAGTTGCGTAGGTAGGAAGAATCTAAAAGAGTTAGTCTTTGACAGGGCTGACAAAGTCCCTAATTTAATAGATATTTATATCTATGGGAGTTAGTGTGACAGGTTGCATCTGGGCACAGTTTTCGCAGCCGGATGATGTTGGACTTACAATCTATGGGTTTTATTATATGTATAACTTAGGTTATTATATGTAAACTAATTAATAAAGTACAAGTGAAACTATCAAAATGAAGAAAAAAAAATAAAAATAAATAAATAAATAAAAAAATATAAAATTTTATATTAAATTGCGAAACCTTGTAAAAACATGTGAAAACATGCGAAAATCTGTAAAATGTTTAAAAATAAATATATAGTATAATAGTATTGTTATTTGTGATTTTTAATCTGATATCTATTGATTATTACCGATTATTATCGATTACTATCTTAATCGTTAGTCCTCGTCATGGAAGATTTAAATTGATTACTATCCAATAATGATAAAAATTGATAGTAATCTCCAAGCAAATTTTGGTAATGAACCCGGTAATTTATATAGATTGAGCCTTGTTCGGGCCAAACCCAGGCCTAGATTTTTAGTTTTACAATAAATTGGGTTGGGCCCAGATTGGGCTTATAATTTAACGGGTTGGGTTCATGCATAGTCAAACCCGGTCCAACACGGCCTATTGCACACCCTAAACTCTATGATCAACCAATAAAAATTAATCATGTGAATCATATGCTCAATTGATTTTGATCTATCAAGCATATAGGAGCTGTGTCATTAATTACCTGATTATTTTTTATCAAAGGCCTACCCTCCCTTTTTCTTCTTTAATATATATAGTCAGATTCTTTATATCTAATTCACTTTTTTTTACTTCTCTCTTCCCAAAAAATCACCTGATTTTTGTTACTTCCCTAGGACTTCAACAGACCTGAACTGAGGCCGACTTTAGGCAAGTCTGAGTCTGGTTCGAATTTCGAACCGGACTTGAACTCAAACTATATTACAACTTAGTCCAGTCCAAGTCCAAATATCAAACTTCTGGCTTGGTTTGAGACCAATTTGAGTCCAGTCCGAAAGTTTGAGTCTGGTCTAAAAGTTCAAAACCCAATCCAACATATAGTCACCTCTCTCTAATCTGAACCTCTCTAAACCGAACACTATTAAACTCTCTCTAAACCAAACAAAATCTCCTAGAACATTTGTAAATTTTATTATAAAGTTTGGATAAACCATATATAACTTTTTGAAAACTGAACTTTTTCAAATTTTTACATAGTAAAAAAAAAGCAGTCCCAGCAGTTCGGATTAGAGAGAGTTGACTGTACATAAGATGGTAACATTAATTAATTAAATATCATCTTTTGTTAATAAAAGTTAATCAAATATCTTACGAATTATAAGCCATATCTCAACCATTCTAATTCAAACACTAAATGCTTATCTGAAAGAGCTTGTTAGAATGGTTTTATAACGCAACAATAAGAGCCAGTAAAATGATTATTTAATAATTATAAAGAGTTTTTAGAATAGTTATTTATTGCTAACTATCCCTATAAAAAAGGGTGCACAGAATTTATGATCAAACATAGGTATATGACAGCATGAAAGTATACAGAAATGGAATATAACACAGAATAGTGTACAGGAAATATGCACTGAACACATAAAAAGGTGCAAATTTTGTACAATAGTGCACATAATAGTGTGCTTTTTTATGTGCTTTTTTGTGCAATTTTCTGTATAGTTATGTATATAGCCATTTATTACTTTGTGCACATGCTGTGCATGTAAAAAAATTTTATACAATTACATGTTTGTCAATTTTGCATATATACAGATTTTGTGCAACTAATCTGTTTTTGTGCTTTGGACGTGCTATATTTCGTGCAGTTATGTACATTCATATGTAAAAATTTCTTATAAAATATAAAAAGCTGTTAGAATGATTATTTTTTTAACATTAATCATAAAAAAACTATTAGAATGAATATTTAATACTAATCATCAAAAGTTGTTAAAATGATTATTTAATATTAATCATAATGAGCTATTAAAATGATTATTAAAGAGCTAATAGAATAGTTGCTTGATTAGACTATTTTGATTTTCATATACACTCACATGACTGCTATCTTTATTCGATACTATTTTACATCTTGCTTATTATATAATGAAAATTTGAAAAGATGTAGATGACATAGATTGTTCACTTATATTTCACAGAATATTATAACCACAATATAGAACTTGGATTTGTATACAAAATTTAATAATAAAATCTGACAGATATCTGTTAAATTTAATATAAGCGAATATAAACGAATATAAGCGAAATATGAGTGAATATAAGGGGAGGGCCGTTTATTAACTGATATTTTGCTACTAAGCAGCTACCCCCTTCCCTCTACCTGATCATAAAATACTGCAATTTGATTGGCTAAAATTTTTTAAAATTTTTTAAAGTTTTTAAACTTTAATATTAAATAAAATTTGAACCAATAATCCGTTTTGGATGATTTTACTACCAAAATGTTCATCTCAATGAGACGATTCCAACGAGCCTAAAATTCAAAATCTGATCACTGGATCCCAAGATCGTTATAAATTTGTATTGCTTTAATTATATTAGTTTTGTATATATTAAAAATTATTATTAAAGATTTTATAAATTTAACATTGAATAACTTGTGAACCAGCAATCTGTTTTAGATAATTTTACTACCAAAATGCTCGTCCCAGTGAGACGATTCTAATGAACCTAAAATCGTTAAATTCTGATCACGGGATCCCAAGATCGTTATAGATTTGTGTTATTTTAATATAAAATATATTAAATCAATTAAAAATAGAGATTTGCTATTTATCACCACCGGTGATCATCACCGGTGATCAATTTACCAATTAAAATTCAGGATCAGGTGTAATATGTAGATCAATTTTTGTATAACAAAAACAAAGAATTTTTTTAAAAAATTGCTAAAATTGCTTCTAACCTAAAATTTTGTCTATGAAACTACTTTTTTTATACAAAAAAAAAATTCCTCACTAAATTTCACTATATACAAAGCTCTATCCTAATTTCTAACCTTTACCCTTACCCTAATGTTAAAAGATTTAATTTTTATTTAATAGGTTTGTTTATTTTGTTTTATGCATTGTAGATTACCGGTGATGATTACTAGTGGTGAATCAAAGTATTTTTATTTTTTATAATAATAATATAATATATGTAATATTTAAAATATAATATAATAAAAAAATAAAATTTTATATTAAATGAACTCTTCCCGCTGATCCTCTATACACAAACGTTTCTGGAAAATTTTATTAAAACAGCAGAAAACACATAGATAGGCTTTAAGAAAAACACAAAAAGTGATTAAAGAAAAAGAAAGGTTGGAAAAAACCACCTAGGGTTACTTAATATAAAAATACTCTGGCACGCCAAGAAGCTTGGAAAACACAAACTTTCTAAAGACTTTACAAGTCAGCCTAAAACTAAGGAAAACTGGGAAATTTGGCTAGACCCTGTACCACCGATCACTAGGTCCAAAACCAGAAG